>JAAEAF010006809.1:0-60058 GCA_011037195.1 Triatoma infestans
TACGATTTTTTGTTTTTGAGCTATGCTGTTCACATACATATACACACACACACACACACACACACACACACAGACCATATGCTAAAAACCACTTTTTTGGACTCAGGGGACCTCAAAAAGGATATTTCCGGTGAAAACTCAAAATAGAAAATTTGACACTATTACAATACTTCCTCTTACTAGTAGTAAGAGAAAGTAAAAACATATTTTTTGAGGTAAACTGAGTTTGAAAAACAGATTTTAATCTGGTATGAATTGCATAAAAAAAACAATATCTCAAAAAAGAAAAAAATTATAAGGAGCTGAAACTTGATATTCCGTTTAGATACCATCACCGAATATGACAATAAAGATGCGATCAAAATTCATCAACCGGAATTGCGAGTTTGCTGAATGATCTTTTCAGTATTTTCCGTGTTTTTCTTGAAAATTGTTACAATGATTTTTGGGGGGAATTCTGAAAAACTAGCGTTAAGCTTTTCTCTCATAGTATCACATCAGCAAAAATTATTTTTCCAATCTGTGATGTCGCCCGCTACCTTCGCATATACTCGTCATATTACACAAGAGATGCATGGTACTCTCAGAAAACCAGAAAGAAATAGACATATGCTAAGATAATTAGGGACACAAATATGATACATAAATAATAAATATATAGTTTGATAGCCAAGCTCTGCGTTTCCGAAATCCTCCTAATGGAAGTGAACGTTCTATATTGAGAAGTAGTTATATATAATTAGAATTTAGAATGATCTGCAGATTTTTATTTTCTATACATATTTCTATACAGACTACTTTACAATCAAATCAATAGTCCTTACTTGCTTGAACAGTTACGGTTCCGAATTCCCACTACCCTTACCAGATTATTTCACATATTCAATGTTCCAAATTCCAAAACTTCCTACCTTCAGTACAGAGCTTTCCACACGATATTGTAGCTAACCAATCAAGTGTTCTTTTTTCTTTTTTTTTTAAGGAGGGGCCAATGCACTGCCACCTTTCGATTTATTGTGCTGTGCCGCTAGCTACCCACATCACCCGAGGAGATATCCCGAATATCCGTTCTACAGAACCTCCATTAGGTTAAGATCCCTGAGGAATCCTAGTAACCTGGCGGACTCTAGGGAGGATATATCCCCCTCCACCACTTGCTAGCTACCCAGGTTCTTGAACCTTCTCTGAGTGGTAGCCTTGCAGTCTGTTAGAAGATGTAATGGAGTTTCCTCAAACTCCCCACAGAGTCTGTGTGAGCTTTCGCTTTCCAAAACACCCAACTTCGTCAGGTGTCCTCTAAGTCGGTAATGCCCCATGAAGAAACCCGTAAGAACGCGGAGCTTGTTCTTACTCAAGCCGCTGCAGGCCTCCGAACTCCGTTGGTTATAATTTCCCAGGCAGATCTTGGCCTGCCTCAAACCGGGGACCAGAGTTCAAGAGTTGAAATCTCTTTGCTTCCTCCTCCTTCCTAAGTTCTTCCAAGAGAAACTGGTCGCTGCCCCCACAAAAAGGTTCCGGCCCTAGAAGTGGGGTCGCAGTGTCTATCTTCGTCAGGGCGTCAGCATTCTCTTCAATACCAACATGCCTTGGCACCCACCAAAGGTTAACTTTATTCCTCCTGCCTATGTTATTAAGTTTACTTCGGCATTCCCAGACCATTTTAGAGCTGATAACTGAAGCACTCAATGCTCTAATGGCTGCTTGGCTATTGGAACGCTTGACAGTCTCCTGATTCCTATATCCCCTATCGAAGTTAAATTGATAGGGGAATCTTCCCATAATGTATATCTCCGCCTGGAAGATGCTGGGAAACTTACCCATAGGTTCCGAGTGCTTGATCCTTGGACCAACCACCCCCCGCCCCAGACTCCTCGAAGGTCTTAGACCCATCAGTCCACCATTTGATGGCATGTTCCTTAATGCCCAACAGAGCGGATCCTTCGTTCCACTCACTTTTGGGGCCCAGCTTCACATAAAATTTTTCAAAGAAGCTGTATTTCTTAATCATACCATCTGTAGGGAGTAGCCAGGTAAGGCAGCTCAAGTGTGTCAAGTGTTCACTAATAATATTCATACTTTCGATCAAACCCTTAAGGTATTCATCAACAGCATTATATTATATTATATTTAATAATTTATCATTATATACTTATAGTTTTATTACTTTTTTTATAAAAAACTATTCAATATTTATCGTGTTTTTATTTTTTGTATTTCATAATTTAAATTTGTAGTTTCAGTATTTAGTTTAGCAAGTAAAATGTAGATGAGTATGTAGATATGTATGTATATTTCAAATTTTATATTCTTATATTTGTTTGATTATTATGATTTTATATCTATATGTTTATTGTTTTGGTTTGCTTTTGTAGTTACTATTACAAATATTGTAAAAAGGGCGTTTGCCCGGATATGAATCTAAATAAATAAATATTCATTTACAATAGAAAGAGCATAACCGAAAGTAAGGAATGGCATATTACTTCTCTTCACACCATAATCATTTCATGCCGTAGTGTGAAAGCAATCCTAGATGCCATGAACACATAAACTTGGCATAAACAAATAAACTTCTTCTATGAAAGGAATAAGACTGCTGGGAACAAGACATTGGTAAGTTTTTTTAACAAAGTCACTTAATTTTTTATACCTCTGATAAGATTTATTTGTCTTTGTGAAATTTCATTGCATAATAATAAAAGAAACAACATATTAACTATGGCAATTTATAGTTTTAATACTTCAGCGTATTTGTCTTCTATAATAATAATGTTCATGGCTTAGAAAAAAGCAGAAGGAGAGATATGAACGTGAGAAACAACGGATAAGGAAACTGCTCATAAGGAAGGAAGGAGAGGACCCCCACTTTGTTTATTGTCACTGATCATGATTTGTCAGATAGGCAAGATTTTAAAAAACATCCTACAGAAAGAAAAGCGATTAAAATTTTATGATTTATGAATATGGATAATTAATTAACAATGAGGTTACTAATATTGTAACTTGATTTCACAAAATAATAATAAGAAAAGTAACAACAAAAGCACCGATACTTGGAATCACAAAAAAAAAATGGTGTGAAACACTCACATTCCTCTTAATACTTTTAATATGGCAAAAAATGAAAATATATATATTTTTTAAATTCATATTTTTTTCTTTGTTGTAACATAAATATACAGGTGGTGCGAGGGTGACAAGTGCCAACCTACCAAATCAAGACAGAAAATGATAACATTCTTTTGAGAGTGCCAATAAAATTATACAAACACATTGTCTGCGCGGCAGACACCTAAGGCGAGATGGCAAGTAGCGGGTGAAAAAACGAAAATGAATAATAATGGAAAACAAATGAAAACGAGACTTACCCTTTGGTGACGGTGAGTGATGAATTGAAGAAGGGTTGATGAGACGAATGGCGGACTCAAAAAGGAAGAGGTGGCGTGTGTGTATGTGGGTGGGTGTGGGCGCGTGAGGGGCGAAGAAACGAACTCAAGTGAGCGTAGAAGGATTGGAATGCCTCTTTAGAAGCGGATGATGCCGTTGTTGAAGCGGCGGGTGATGGCGAGTCCACTAAGGCACAGATGAAATAGCCTTGTGAAGGTGATGGCGCGTACAGATGAGTCTTCGTACTCACCGAGGAGTCAATATTAATTAACATGGCGAATAGGCGCGTATAAGGCGACACAAAAGTTAAAGGCGGAATTTACAGTAAACCACAGACTAAGAAGAAGCGGTGAAACAGACGTTAGCTAGTCAGGCGATAGAAGAAGCGAACGGCACAAACACTGTTGCTCAGGCGAACTAAAGAAGACAAGTGAAGTAATTTTATAGGAAGAGAACGTTTTAATAGTGTGGGAAAATAAGTAAGGCGCAAAGCTTTAGAGATGAAAGGCGCCGACAATCCCACCACCAAGAAAGAGAGTGGTAAAAGGCGGGAAGTATGCGTGGGAAATATGCGGGCGATGAAATACAATTTAGAAACAGCGACGCAAAGTTAATCTCTCAAAGTGTGCCGCGATCTAAAACACATCATTTGAATTTTTACTTTTACGTTTTAGATTCCTCAGAACCACATTAAAACAATTCCTTAAGTAAAATGTTACAAATAAAAAATGATAGGTATATATCTTTGCAATTAGTGTTGCAAGTTTACAAGGAAATCGTTATAGCCGTTTTTTGAGAAAATTCCAAAAAAAAATCTTTAAAAAAACCTTGTCTTTAAAATTGCATTTTCGGGTAACCCACTTTTTCTTCAAATTTTTGTAATTCTAGCAATGCTTTTTATTGTAAATTAATATTATAATGGGTATGTGATGGAGAGAATTGGGTTTGAGAGATAAAGTAACACAAACTGCCCCAGGACTTTACACGAATATAGAAACTAGTAGTGAGAGATTCAGAGTGAGTAAAAAGAAAGTTTGCTGACGCGTTGTAACTGCTGTATAAACTGTTGAAAGATACTTCTGTAGGGCTAGCGCTAGTGTATATAAGCAGAGTCTCCCACTCTAGTCTGGCCTAAATAGCGAGTGAGACTCTCAATTTTTGTGTTTCTCTCTCTCTCTCTGCTTTAGATCCCTCTCTTCGGATCCTATTTCAATATTATATAAGTGGTAGAATCATGCATAGTATTGAAACGGTACTTTTGTTGAAATCTTAACGTAACTCTTTCCTCTAGAAACTACCAAAAATTAATTTTTCCAGGATAATGTTTCAAATAAAAAAACATTATTCTGGTATTCTGGTTGTTTTTTATTGGTGTACTTTTTTGGCTGTTATTGCTTTAATACTTCTATGGGATGATAAAAATGAACCTTCTTACAGCCATAAATTTATTATATTTATTTCATTTTTATTTAAAATAAAATATTTCCCGATGTTTCGACACTCCATACTAAGGCCTCGTTATTTTTGAATTATTTTTGAACACATTAAGTGTTACAAAATCATAAAATCTAAAAATTTAAGAATTCAAAAATAACGAGGCCTTAGTATTAGGTAGAAAATTAAACACATATAATGAAAAAAAATTTTTTAACTAAGTTGGTATAATTTTCGGATAATAATACAATATAATACAGTTTTTAAAAATTATATACTAAAATAACTTAATTATTAATGTTAATTTTCAGTAAATGTATAAGCATCCCTAGACAATGACACGTGGTGTGTCGTAACATCGAGAAATATTATATTTTAAATAATAATGAAATAATTATAATAATTTATGGCTGTAAGAAGGTTCATTTTATCATCCCATAAAAATAAAAACGATAGGTATTTATGTGTTTAAATAGCATACGAAAGTTCGAAGTTGAAAAAAAAGTTTGCAGCTAAGAGAAAATCGCGAAAAATGGGTTAAAAAAAAAAATTCAGTAAAATCGCGTCCCGGGTTGATGGATTTTGTTCGAATATAATCATTTCGATTCATGCATGGTATCTCAAAACATTTATTTTTGATAAAAAAAAATCAACTAGGAAAATTTGAAACACGAATCTTTAGAGCATCTATTGGTAAAAACAGTAGGTGAAAGTGAATAAATATATAAATAGTAAGTAATGCCTATTTTTTCAGGCGGGCTAAACGTCCAACTACCAAATTAGGTGTCGCGGACGGGGGCGGAAGCACCTACTTTACTATTAACATTTTTCAAACAAATATAAATTTAGTTATACGCTGGACTCGAACTGGGGTCCTCCCACTTACAAGTCCATGCTCATAACCAATACACCAACACCCGCCCCCTAAATATATAAATATAATCAACACAAAATAAAAATTGAACAAAATGATATATTAAGAAAAGAAGATATCCCTGGTAGATAAGAAGATGTAATTCCCTAAGGAACTAAGAAAGTAACTTGAAATAAATGTGAAATAGTGTGGAAAAATAAGGTAAGGCAAAAATACTTTCCATTTGGACTACATAAGGGCTCTAAAATTTCTTATATCAGCAATAAGTATTGAGTAAAAAATTTGGGCTGTGAAAAACGCACAAATACATACAACTTTCTTTTATTCGTTTATACTTAGTTTTTATTGAATTATTTTTTTTTTCCAAAGTTTGGATTTATACTAAATGCAAACTTAAACCCCCTCTAATATGTGTAGTACAACAAAAAAATCTGCTATGGAACACTCACACGACTTTCTGTTACTGCAACTTATTTTTTGCTATGACTTTCAAAAATTTTCTTCATGCTTGTAATTTGTTCAATAAAAAATGACAGCTATCTCTATATATTAATAATTAGTATAAAATAATACCCATCTTTGTTTTTATGGAGACATTCGCAGAAAACTTGTTAACAAAGTCATATTTCCGGCCAACCTATTTCCTTCAAAAAACGGAATAATTTTCGGCAACATATTCAATTCTAAATAATATTATTATTTAGATGATGGAATCATATAATAAACTAGAAAAAAACGGCACTTTAGAACAAAACATAATACCACCTCTCCCCCCCTCGAAATCACCCTTAAATGAATTTTTCCGGAAAAATGTGTCAAATAAATATTGTAGCTCTTTAAATAAGCAATTGGTGTAATAAATTTAAAGAAAATCTATTGTAGCCGTTTTCAAGAAAGTATACAGGAAAAAAAAGAATAAAAAAAGTGAAAAACTCATTCAGTAAGTAAAATGGTACTTCCGGTTGAGGAATTTTGACAGATAACTTCCTCGACGCTTGTGGTGATATTGTAATAGGATCCGGAGAGAGAAATCTAAAGCAGAGAGAGAGAGAGAATTGAGAATCTCACTCGCTACTTAGGCCAGAGACTACTAGAGTGAGAGACTCTGTATATGTATATACAGCTGCGCTAGCCCTACAGAGGAAGTCTTTAGAACAGTTTACACAGCAGTTACAACGCGTCAGCAACCAACTAATACCCTTCTCTTCATTCAGTCTAAATCTTCTCGCTACCTAATTTCTATTTACATGTAAAGTCCTGGCAGTTTTGTGTTCAAGTTAATTATACAGTGTTCAGCATTCATTCTAGCTTATTACTCAAAAGCTCTTCCTCACTCATTTCTCTCCTTCTAAGACCTATTAAAGATATCCAAACTGATTGCTAAGTTTGAATTACCTACGCACGATGGGGTGGATATATTACAAGTGTGTCCCTACTAATGTGCCCACCCACACCATTTATCTCCTGTCTCTTTAAAGATGGAAAGAAATTGTTAACGATAACACGCCTTATTTTGTTGTGTAGATTCAGAATATTTCAGCCGCATATAAATGCGAAATGTTCAACGTGCACCTATCGGTGCTAACTTTATTAATTACTAAGCGTCCATGGAGTAGAATTTCCACCCATATCGTCTCTCATGTGGTGCACGGTTTTCGCACAGATGATGAAGCACTCAGTGTTCAAATTTCCTGGCAATGATTGTCATGCTTCTAGCAGAGGCGCCCGATTTTTTTAATCAAATTGACTGTGGTCGGACGAGGCAAAATTTATTCAACAATGGATTATTGAACAGGTGGAATTTTCGAAATTGGGCTGAGAAGAATCCATCCTTACTTCACTAATTCCAGTCTACATCAGGTGTTTTTTTTTCACAAATTTTTTAAGTCTGCCAAAGCTGAGAAAGGAGGAGGGGAAAATACATTTAACAAGTAAGCAAAGCAGTCGACCTCACGTGTCGGTCTAGTGGCTAATGCACTCACCTTTGGTGCGAGAATTCAGGGTGCGATTCCCGTGAGGGCAAAGTTTGTTTCGGCCCAGCATCATGAGAAAAAGTGGGAGGCTACAGCCGGTAGCGTACCTAGGTAGCGACGGCCGGAACTAAATGGCGTGGAAACTCGTCCCCCAAAACAAATCACCTTCTGGCAAGCCTTGGCCCTCAAAGGTTTTTTTTTCTTAAGCAAAGCCGTCAGTGCGAATTTATTCCTACTTTAAAAAAGAAATCATACCTCCGGAACTACTTGTCCGATTTTCATGCTCTTGGATTCATTATTCATGAAAAAAGAAACCTACCATCAGTGGAAAAAATAAAAAGTTTGGGTTTCCATTTGAAATAATAAAGTTAGCACCAATTTCATCGGGAGATGCTTTTAAAGGTTCCTTTTACAGGTTTTCCTGCAGGTAGAATGTTGAAGACTATTGTATTCGAGCATTCTTACAGTGCCAGGTTACCCTCTAGGGAAGATTGGTCAAGATTCGGTCCGTCTGGCGTGATACCTGATAATTACTTCCGGTGTTACACAGACGGTTCCAGAATGGATGGTAGGTCCGGAGCTGCGGCCTATTTTGAGACCGGAGATCATTTGGCAGTATCTCTTGGTGAATGGACCACGGTCTTCCAGACTAAGGTTTATGCTATTCTTTGTTGTGTCTTGGGTGAGAGGGTACGTAACACTAACTTAAAAGGTGTTTGTATCTGCTCGGACAGCCAAGCTGTGCTCAAGGCGCTGAGTTCATTGACTTCACTTCCAGGTTGGTGTTAGAATGTTCTAAAAGACTGGAAGAGCTTTTTTCTCTGAAGGATGTTCTTCTAGTCTGGGTGCCAGGTCACATGGGAATTTCTGGGAATGAGGAGGTGGATAGGTTTGCCAAATTAGGCGCCTCTCTTCCTTTCATTGGTCTCGAGCCTGCTGTTGGCGTGTCTTTTGGCACATGTCTGTCAGGCTTCCAGACATGGACAGCTTCACAGCATTCATCCTTATGGATGAGCTCAGTTGGTTTTCGGCAGCCCAAAATGCTCATCGGGGGTCCGGACAAAGCCATTAGTGAGACGTTGCTGTGTTTTTCACGGAACTCTCTCAGGCATCTGGTTGGATCTCTTACTGGACAATGTGGTTTAAGGAGACATCTCTACATAATGGGGCTCATGCAGGATCCATTTTGTAGAGTCAGTGAGACAGAGGAGGAAACACCCATCCCATCTTATGACTGATTGCCTGGGTTGTGAGGAGATTAGGTTCAGGACGTTTGGTCGGAATAGGATGTCTGTGGAAGAGCTTAGGCTATTTCCCCTTAAGGTTATTGTCCGATTTGTTCGGACTGCGGTGAATCTTAGATGGATTAGATCCGGGTCTGGATTTTTGGTCTAGACCCGGTTTGTTATTGTTTTTCTTGGGGTAGCTATATGGGCCCAGTGAGGCTTTGGATAGCGTAGGGTTTGGTCCCTCCCCACAGACAAATAATAGCACCAATTTGGGCACTTAGCACATTGCGCACATATGTGCGACTGTCATATTCTGAATGTACGCAAAAAAATATGGAGGGCTACCGTTTACAATTTCTTTCCATCTTCAAAGAGACAGGAGATAAATGGGGTGAGTTGAGACATAATTGGGCCACCCTATATATAAACAAACAAACAAACAAAAAACCTCTCTTTTTCGCGCTCAGGGGACTTCAAAACATTCCTGGTGAAAACTTGATATGGAAAATTTGACAAGATTACAATGGTTCCTCTTACAGCAGTAATAGAAAAAATAAAAATCGTTGAAGTGGGCTTAGAGAAAATTTGGAAAAACTTGAATATCAATCAATAAATGATGCACTCTAGTTAACCGACTTTCTTTCAACACGTAATTTTTAGCATCGTATTAAAAAACCCGAACTACCTTTCAGTAAAATAGCCCATTGAACAAATCTGATATTTAAATCAATGAAATAATTAATGTATTAAAAATATATTTATTATTATGGCTAAAAGTAATTGTTAATCATAAATAATATTTACTAAAAATTATAATTCACTAAGGATCAACTCTGAAAGTGTTTTTCTTCTTAAGGTTAATAAGATAATTTTGAAATGTCAAAGTGAAATGTCAGACTAGTTATGGTTCTAAACAGGTGTTAAGGTTCTTCCCAAATTATTACTTTTACTTCATTATTAAAAACATGTCTGTTAATTTTTGTTTGTTTGTTTGTTTTCATTTTGATATCTAACATTAATTTACTTTTTACATCCACAATCCGGTTCCGACCTTATGTTCTTGCAATAAGGAAATGTTTACTCTCGTTGGCTGCCTGTTAAAATCTATCCTTAATACATAATCTTTCGAATTGCATCCTGGGTATTATTTAAATAAATTTTTAATTTTCCTCTGTAATATTTAGTAAATAGTAAAATACATGGTTCTGAAACGTTCACTCTACTTTTATTGCATACCACAAATATTACAATTCTATTTGATGACAAATTTTCCACAAACTTGGAACCACGGATTGAAATCAATAATTATTTTTATATTTCGTAAAAAATCGTATCACATTTGTTTTTCATTTTGAGAAATCATTTTTACTTTCTCTTACTCCTAGTAAGAGGAAGTATTGTATCGTGTCAAATTTCGATATCGAGTTTTCACCGGAAATATCCGTTTTGAAGTCCCCTAGATCCAAAAAAGTGGTTTTTAGAAAATGGCCTGTGTGTGTGTATGTATGTATGCATGTGAACAGCATAGCTCAAAAACGAAAAACTGTAGAAAGTTGAAACTTGATATTCCGTTTAGGTATCACCGTGGTATCTGACACTGCGTTATCTGTCCAAATTCCTTAACCGGAAGTACCACTTTACTAGTTGAATTTTTTATTTTTTTGCGATTTTCTCATAAATGGCTCCGACGATTTTCTTTAAACATGGTATATCAACTACACATACAAAGAGCTACAACTTCTATTTAAAACATTTCTCTGGAACATTCTTGAAGGGGCATTTATAGGAGTGGTGGGTTGGTTGTGTATCTAAAGTGCTATTTCAGTTTATTAAACAATTCTATCATCTAAATAATGTTAATTAGAATTACATATTTTGTTGGAATTCCGAGTTTGATAAAAATCGGATGACCGGAAGTGCGTTTACTTTACCACTTTACTAAATGATTTTTTCACTTTTTCACGATTTTCTCAAAAATGGCTCCGACGATTTTCTTTAAACTTGATATATTAACTACTCATACAAAGGGCTACAACTTTTATTTAAAACATTTCACCGGGGAAATTCCTTTAAAGGCACTTTTAGGGGAGGGGTGGGTTATGTTTTTCTCTTAAGTGCGATCATAGTTGATTATACAGTTCTATCATCCAAACAAAATTAATTAGAAATAAATGGATGGCCAAAATTCAGAGTTTCAAGGAAATTAGTTAACCGGAAGTGCGCTTTTACCGAACGGTTTTTTTCAGTTTTCGTCGCATTTGAATTAATTTGGTACACAAACTCTAAAATTTGTCAATTATACTTTTGATAACTGGAGTAAGAGAAAGTTGTGTGAGTGTTTCACACCAGATTTTTTTGATTTATATTAAGATTGGACATTTATTTTCTAGTCAAATTATAAAAAATCACAATCGTGAGGATTATATTTTTGGGACAAAATAATTCTATCATAAACTGAACGCTGAAACTGGTCGATGACCACCAAAAGAAGCCGGCAATCATGGAAAATATCTCTGACATTAACATAAATTTCAAAGAGGCCCCGAAGAGAAAACTTGTGTAGGGTCCCATGCTTCGTAGAACCAGCCCTGAATACTTCTAAAAATTGAGAAGAGAAGGGTATTAGTTGGTTGCTGACGCGTTGTAACTGCAGTATAAACTGTTCTAAAGAATCTCTTGTAGGGTTAGCGCAGCTGTAAATACATATACAGGTCTCTTACTCTAGTCTGGCCTAAGTCGCGAGAGAGATTCTCAATTTTGTCTCTCTCTCTCTCTCTCTCTCTGCTTTAGATTTCTCTCTCCGGATCCTATTACAGTATCACCGTAAGGGTCCAGGAAGTTATCTGTCAAAATTCCTCAACCGGAAGTACCATTCACACGGCTAAAAAAATTCATTATAAGGTTCTGGACTTTGATAGAACTTTTATTGTTTACTTTTTCCTTTCTTCTAGATTTTGTTCTACTTTTTTTTAAGTAGAACCTTCTATAGCTTTACTCTTTCATATGTATTTTGTTTTTTTTTTAGTGTTTGTGAAAACTTAACTTATTCATAGCGCTATTACAAGTAAGTATAAAGCTTTTTAGAACCTATTTGCGCTAGCGAAAGTGAGGATAAAGTTTTCATTAAGAGCTTCAGAGAAGTGCACGTATACAAGCTCTCAGTGTAAACATTCTAAGTGGATATATCACTCACATGGGCATAATTAAAACCTTAATAAAGTTTCTAATTACATGTTTTATTTCCTCACTCAACTCTAAAAACGAATTATTTTTAAATAATATAATAAACTGTTCCCATCAATTAAACATTGATATAAATAATTGATTAAATATTTTTTTTTTGCTTTTAATGTTAAAATTAATTTAAATTTATATAATTTTATATAAATATAGACATTAGAAAGCGAATTAATTAATTAAGAAAAAACAAACAAAACTGTCGTGAAACACTCACACGGCTTTCTCTTACCGCAATAAATACTGATATAAAAATAATTTTTTTTTTTGAATTTGTAAATTTTTTTCCCAGTTTTAATATTAAAATTATTATTGTGTAAGTTAGCAGATATGGTAGGTAAAAATTGAATATGTTTACAGTATAATCCAGAAGAGTGCGCCTGTAACATTTGAAATGTGACGTCAAAAATTCCTCACAGTTTCCTAAAATCCCTTTTTGCGGAAAAATGGTTTGAAATAAACGTGATACATCTATGTGTGTAAATTTAACATTATAAAGTATAAAGAAAATCGTTAGAGCCGTTTATGGAGAAAATTTTCAAAATAACTTAAAAACTTATTCTAAAACGTACTTCTGGATAATCGATTTTCTCCAAATTTGGAATTCTGAAGGTGTCAACTTTAGTTTAAACGTTGCTTTTTCCCAAGAGCTTAAAAAAAAAAAAAAAAAAATTATGCTCGTAAAGCGTTTCACATAAAAGTGACAGGCATTTATGTGTTGAGGTAGTAAATGATGTTTAAAGAAAAATTGTTAGGAAAATTTTCAAGAAAATCGCAAAAAAAAAACTGAAAGAAAAAACATTCAGTAATGTCGCATTTCTGTTGATGGAATTTGATCGAAACCTCATGTTAGATACGGTGGTGTTACCCAATCGAAATACTAAGTTTGTGCATCCGGATATTTTGTTCAAGTCTCTAAGAACTCGGGGGGGGAGGACCTCATAACATGTAGATACATCCGGATGAAAACTTATTTTCGAATATTTTGACACTTCCTCTTATCATCAATCAATCAGAGTGAAAGCCAAAATGACAGATAAATTGATGAATACTAACTAAACCCGGCCACGCTCCGCTGTGGCTCAGTCTCGATTTTAATTAAAGTAAATAGAAGTATTATAGTTAACATAGATTCAGCAAGAAAACAAATCATTCAATTTAATACCCTACTTTGCGTTGCTGTGAACTGAAAGGAAAGAAAGAAAAGATGTTCTTAACTGAAAGTCTTTTTTTTCATTGTAAAGTTAGTGAATGGACTACATTTTTTTGTTTGTCCGTTTTCTGCATAAACATAAAGATCAGATGGTTTACCGACTCTGGAGCATGCGACAAATAATTGCCCATGAGAGAAGCATTCGTTTTCTTAATTCAAACCGTACACTTGCAAAGATTGTCCTTGTACTTTATTGATAGTCATAGCGAACGCAAGGCGTATTGGAAAATTGAAGTAGTTTGAACTCGAACGCCATATCTGTCGGTATGAGTGGTATTGTGGAAGTAGTACGTCTTCACCTTTATGAGGTCCAATGAGAATTGTTGCTTCAATTAGATTATTCATCAATTTTTTAACTACTAATCGTGCACCATTGCATAACATTGGCTGATTGATGTTTCGGAGTAATATAATTGGCACTCCAATTTTCAAATTTAGAATGTGTGGTGGTAATCCGTGAACATCGATTGAATTAAAAAATTCCGTTGTAAAATTCACAACTTCACGGAGTGTCAATGGATTTGTATGTCACTGTTTCACCTGCGATTCTGTTTAGAATGATATTGTTCATATCGAGTATGTCGACATTTTTAGCCGGGAGAATGGCTTTTCCGCTTAAACATGTGTGATTTTAATCATTTGTTTCGATGCTTTGGAATACCTTGTTTACTAATACTGCGCGAGACTGGTGTGAGGTACTTCGAGACTGTTGCCGGTGAGAGGTACTTATAGGTAGTTGAGAAAGAGGTTCAGAGACGGGCCACGATCGCAACGCGTCTGCGTCTATTTCTGTCAACCTCGTGAAACGCTCGGAATTTCCCGTGGAAACTTCGTAATAGAGGTACCTATTATTTAGTTGAGAAAGAGGTTCAGAGACGGGCCACGATCGCAACGCGTCTGCGTCTATTTCTGCCAACCTCGCGAAACGCTCGGAATTTTCCGTTTCTGTGGGAACTTCGGAGTAAAAAATATATATAAACACTTTTATATAAAAATCCAACGTTGTGTAAAAATTTCAAGTCAATCCATCGACTACTTTTCGAGCTTTGCGGCCACAAACATACGGACGCTGAATTTTTATATATATAAACTGAGATTTCCATATTAGATTTATTTAGACAAATCTTCATAACCATAGAGTAGTTGCACGAATAAAAAAAATATGCTTGATATTCACGTAGTCGTAAGTAAGTAAAGTTCATAGTGAAATCAGTTCAAACTTAAGAATCATGGACTCTTGGAAGTTCGTAATAACAAAGACTCTAAATACTGTTGGATGAAGAATAGACGATAAATGGGTTCGACAGACCATATCTCTGAGCAGCAGGCGGAATATAACTACTCTTACAAAGATAATGATTCTAAAATGGATTTGAGAACAAAAAAGAGAGAGAGAATAGATTTTAGAGAAATAAACTAGATGATGAACACTATATAATGAATAGAACACAAAAAACGCAAGGACTTTACAGTAAAATAGAAGTTGGGTAGGGAGAGATATATGAAGACACAGACTGGCTGATTAATAACATAGTTGCTGACTGGATGTAAACTGGTCGTAAACTGTCCTGAACTGTACTGCCGTAGCTGCATGATGCATTACATCATGATATGAGAAGAAGAGAGAACTAAAGAAAATTAATTTTAGAAAAATAAACTAGATGAACCTCTATAAAGAAAAGGACACACAAACTGCAAGGACATTACAAGTACATAAAAGTTAGGTAGCGAGAGAGATATAAAGAGACAGACTGGTTGAGTAATAAGAAGGTAGTAAACAGGTTGCATACTGGATGTAAACTGGTCAGTCGTAAACTGTCCTGAACGGTACTGCTGTAGCTCTATTTATATGGAATCGAACTGTCCCTTCCTAGTCAGGTCTAGGTAGGAAGTAACTAAATTTTTATTCATTTAATGTGTGCTTCTCCGCTCTTCGGATCCTATGAATCCTTTAATGATACGGATCCCATTATATCATGATGTGAGAAGGAGAGAGAATAGATTTTAGAGAAATAAACTAGATGATATGCTGAACACTCCTCATAATGAAAAGAACACACAAACTGCTAGGACTTTAAAAGTACATAGAAGTTAGGTAGTGTGAGAAATATTAAGAGATAGACTGGCTGAGTAATAAGAAGGTAAAAGATAGGTTGCTGACTGGTTGTAAACTGTCCTGAACTATACGGCTGCCGCTCTGTTTATATGAATCTAACTTTTTCTTCCTAGTCTGGCCTAGGTGGGGAGTAACTAAATTTTGATTCATTTAATGTGCTTCTCCTCTCTTCGGATCCAATGACTCTTTAATGATTCGGATCCCATTACAATTCTGTTCTATCACATGCGAAAAAATCATTGCAACAGGTAATGTATTGGTTTATAGAAAATGGATTTTTCACTAAGAAAAGGAAAAAAAACCTGAATCGGTGCTATTCCATGTTTCCGGATTCTGTATATACTAAAGACAAATTTCTAGATATAACCTTAGATAATAAGTTACATTTTTCAGTGCATATTCAAAACCTTTTGGAGAAGCTGATTAGAGTGTTTTATCTCATTAAAATTAAAAAATAAATAAATAAGCAAGAAATCAACTGAAAACTGTTTGAAAATGATTTACCATGCGCTGTTCTTCAATGTCGTGAGATATGTCTATACTATTTTAGCGAGGCTGCTAAAAAACACTTTAATAAAATATTTTTTAATTTTTGCTTCTTTTTTTTTGGAGTTATGCTTGCTAACACCACATATACACTCACATGTTCGTGTAGAACATGCACTTCTATCAACACTGACTTTCAAAAATTTGACTCGATCTGAATACATTAATATATTATAATACATTAGTAAGTGAAAATTAAAACAAAGAAAAATATATCTAATTTAAATTTTTCAAATTTTTTTATAACAGTTACTAACTGGTTATGATTACTTTAACTTCTAACAATTATTGTAAACATATTTTTTTTTTTATTAAATTTCTTATCTCATTTTAACAGCTGTAAAAATTAATTGCAATCATATTTGAAAATGTTAAAGAGCCTAAATTCCTTTTATTTATCAAAGTTTCCCAAACAAGATTATATAAGATGAAAGTGCATTTTAATTTCTTCGTAACCACTTAACTACTTTTATACTAAAGTAGGTAGTAATTTATTCACAATACATTTATAAAAGTGGAATTATTAAAAAAAAAAAAAACAAAGATCTTACACAGACTAAGGAATAACATTAAAAAGTAAAAATGGAAAATTTTAAACAAAAGAAACGGCCGTATTGAACAATCTACTCTATGTGTGGAAATTTACTGGCTGGGCTAGAACCGCCCACACACCGCTATAAAGTCCCCGGGGGCCAACTTCAACAGACTACTCCTCTAGAAGCACTCAGGTAATTAGCAGTGACCTCCTCTCTGGTTTCCTTCTCATGATACTATCCACTCTATCCTGAATATGCATACAAAGAAAAAGCAGGATAAAAAAAAAAAAGCAAAAAATTAACCCATCTTAATCTTCAAAGTATAAGCTACAAAGTAGTGATATACATTTTCAAAATTGTTTTTCCAACATGATGCAAAGTAGGGTATTGTTTTTTTTCATAAAGTAAACAGAAAAAATAAACAAACTTTAAATGCTAAGCGGTTTTTACTAGAAGTACTTACATAAAATATATCAGATAAATAAAGATTAAATGATCAGGGTGATTATTACTCTGAGAGAAAAAAAAAATTTTTAAGCGAATGCATGAGATAAGCAACGGACGTAACCAAATGATCCCCCCCCCCAAAACCTGCTACTTTCATACGCGCTGCCACAACACTGCAACAGTCATTAATAAATTTTAAAAGCTCAACACTAATCTAAAAAGTTATTGCAATTAAGGGGAAAAATTTAATGGCGTGGGTTCTGAATGTATTTTTCTCTTAAAAAAAAAAAAAAAAACTAGATTACAAAACTGGTCCAAGCGTAAACAAATTATTTAGGGAAGGGATTAGATAAGTGGTTAGCGTACTGGACTCCCACGCGTAGGACCCGAGTTCGCGTCCAGTAGTACTACCCTTAGATTTTTTTCTTGGAACTCTACCAGCTCACTGTCCGGTGTTGTCTGGACAGTATTGTCTGTAACGAGAGAACACCATAGATGTTGACGCGCCTTAAATTACAAAAAAACAAACAAATTATTTAAAATATTTGTATATCTGTGTAGCAATTTTATATTATTACACTACTAATTGAATAATTTTTGTCAAATTGGTAATTTTTACTATGTACGAACGGTACAGTGCAATAAATGGATGTTGATAAACTATCGAGTAAATCTCTCCTCAAAAATAAATTTTCTCGGTACAAAGTGTAAATAAAGTTTAGATATATTATTACTTCAACGGTATTATTACTTCATCGTTCCTATAACGAACCAAGTACGATATCTTGGACTTACAACTAGATAAACGATTAACACGGAACCCCGTGTTTTACTTGACAAAAGTTCAAAACTATCTCTAATGAACTAGAAAAAACTTTTCACTGCTCTTCTGGCTCTAATTTGGACAAACGGAATAGAACTCTAGGGCCCTGCTAAACAATCCAATCTTAACCGACTTCAAACCCAACAAAATCTAAAATCTTAAGAACTATGTATAATTAATGCTCCCTTTTATGTTTCCACCTACCTAATCCACTCCTACCTAAAAATTCCAATTTATCACAGAGCTGGCCCAACACAAAATTCCATTCCGAAATTAAACAATCACCTCTGATCCAGAATATGTCCACCAGAAGATTTTCCACAAAACCTTATCGTAGGTGTAACAGTATCCAAAGAGAGGATCCACAGCAGAGAAAGAGAGATAAAAATGACAAGACCACTCTCTCTCGGACTAGAGTGGGAGAAACTGCATAAATACAACGACGGGAGATAGATATACAACAGAGTTCACTCGCCAGTCACAACGTGTCATCCTTTACCTCACCCCACCACTCTACCTCACTTTACCACTCTACCATACTCTACTATTTTAGTATAAACTCCAGCCAGTCGGGGTCACTTTTAACATTATACAGTGTTCAGCCGTATCTAGTTGCTCATTAAAACCAAACCAATTCTCTCCTTCATCAAACCCATTATAGTAGGCTAAAGCCGCGATGGCCACGCGATCATTCTTAACGTACAACGCTTCCCTACTCTAGGGTAGCTGCTCTATAAGCTTGCCATAATGGCATACTAACGGTTTTCATTACTGGATGGTCGCTGTTCATAACACTCAAATCTCTTGATTATGTCTATTATGTACATTGAATTACTTTCATCACTTTCGCTTTCATACATTTGCAAAATAAATAAATTTAAAAAAAAAATAAATAAATAAAAAATAGAAGATATTATTAATGTATCAAATAATGTAAAGAACATTAGAGATATTTTCCAGCTCTGCGGAACCAACCACCATAACAACAATGTAAAGAACATATTTGGAATTTTTTTTTGACAAAATCGCGAATTACTGAAAAGAAAAATTAAACTAAAGGAAAATTAGATTTTCTTCAAAGTTTTTACAACATATTTAATTCATTCTAAGGGAAGGAATAGCTAAGTGGTTAGCGTGTTGGACTCCTACGCGGAGGACCCGCGTTCAAGTCCAGCTGTGCTAACCTTAGATTTTTTTCTTCCTAAAAGCCTCTACAGCTCAATGTCCAATGATGGACAATGTTGTCTGTAACAAGAGAATACTGTCCGGAAGCCGGTAAAGCACAGAAGGATTCGGGCGCCAATGACCATGCCAATGACCATGCCAATGTAGACGCGCCTTAAATTAGAAAAACAAAAACAGTAATAATAATAATAATAAACTTGAATAGGTTTCCATTGAAACCCCATAGGTCGCAAGTATAGATAACTTTAAACAAAACGATAAAGGCTCGTTTTTACTTTCTCTTATTTTTTATTTGTAGAGGGTCAGAACGGCAATGCCCTATATTCAGAGAATAAATGGATGGACAACAGCCGCCATTCTGGTAATGTACTTGATATAAGGACTTTCGGAAAAAAAACGGAAGAAAATAGTTACCAAAAATCCCGAAGCAGCTAATTACTTGATGGAGCACAGGTGCTAAAAAAAAAGCAAAATTTAAAAGCCCATATCCCGAATTATTTGAATTTCTCAAAAGGGGATGGAAGTGTCCTCCATCACGGAGAAAGAAATTTTAGAAAATATACAAAGCGAGGTTAAGATCGTGGACGTTAAAAGAGTAATAAAAAAGGTCGGGAAAACAAAATCCGAGAGTCATATTTTCTAACCTTTTTTAGCTAGAGTCCATGTATGGTGGCAAGGTTTGCTGTAGGAGCCTTTACAGCTCAATGTCCGGTGATGGACAGTGTTGTCTGTAACGAGAGAACACTGTCCAGTGGCCGGCAATGCACTGAGAAGGCTCCGGGCGCCAATGATCATAGATGTTGACACGCCTTAAAAAAAAAAAAAAAAAAAAATTATTCTAGTATTTTAAATGATAAAATCGTAAATTACTTGAAATGGCAATTAAAAGTGGTCAACTTCACCGCTTCGCTTCTTCTTTCTGCAAAAAGTAATTTTATAAGAAAATTGTTATAAATAAAAATGATATAGGACTAAAAAAATGTGTAGTTAAAATGTCAAGTTTAATGAAAAATAAGTGACAGATATTTTCGAGAAATCAGTGTACGTACAGTGTAATTTTTAGTTTTGTGGATTTTTGACAGAAATATATTGTGTCAAATCTCTGGTGATATTTAAACGGATTATTAAGTTTGAACTTCCTGCGATTTTTCATCTTTTAGTACACACAAACTGACAAACTTCCGGCCACCCACAGAAATATTTTCTTTAAAAGCAATAAGGGAAAGTGAAAATAAATTAGATTTCCATAATCAATCATACTAGTCAAGAGTGGTGCTCATTTTTCTTCTTATTATAGACATATTTTTATGAAATTTTGTTTTGAATAATCATAAATCAAAGGCCAAATTTCTTTTTAAAAACATTAGTTACTCCTTAATTGAGGATCCAAATAAAGGTGGCGTTTAGAAGTTAATTGTATCTTCTCTTAGTCCCACAATATGTGAATCCCACAATATCTGTGTGTCTATAAATAGATATCAATACATTTCTGCCGTATATCGTTTGGAAGGTTATGGTGACAGAAGAAAAAGACAATCATTAATTCATAAGGTTCATTTAATTAAATTGTTGCGATTGTTGGCCGTTTGAATTTGATCTGATGTGTTGATTGTCGGCTGATCGCCCAGGCAGTTTCCAGGGTAAAAGATACAAAATAATTCTTAGTGTTTGTTTTTTTTTTTTTTTTATCAAACCCGACGTTTTGATCTTCAGGGGCTCTCTTAAAATGTGAGCAGTATGGAAAACTTATTACAACATTTTTGATTGTGTCAAAAATTGTGAATGAATTAGAAAAGAACGTCCTCACGCGTTGGTGTAGTGGCTAGCGCACTCGCCTTTCGTGCGAGAATTCAGGATTCGATTCCCGTGTGGGCAAAGTCGATGTTAACCCAGCATCGTGATAAAAAGTGGGAAGCTACAGTTAGTATGCCCTAGGTAGTGAAGGCCGGAACTAAACGGCGTGGGAACTGCGGCGTGCCTTCCATACGCCCTCCCATTCAAAATGCTGTCTGGCAAGCCTTGGCCCTTCATGGGCTGTTGCGCCATTGGGTTTTAGAAAAGAACACACAAAATGCAAGGAGAACATAGTAAAATAGAAGTAATATACAGTTGCGAGAGAAATATAAAGAGGCAGACTGGCTGTGTGATGAAAAGGTAGTTGCTGACTGGTCGTAAAACTGTTCTTTTGTAGGGCAAGCTCGGATATACTCGTATATCCGGCCTAGTCTGGCCTAACGAGGTTGATTCTTCGTTCTTCGGTTCCTATGACTCTTTACTGATTCGGATCCCAGTTCATGTTTGTTCGATTTTTCTGTTTTATTCGGATAGGAGAGTTGATTTCTTATACTAGTCGCGAAATCGTTGATATTTTTCTATTGAAATAAATATCTACTTCATCCTTGCTTGCATTAAATGAATATTACGGCTTCATAGTCGTTGGGGGAGCAATAGCTAATTTATTCACTGTTTGAAAAAATTACCTTCACAGAAGTTGTAGAATATTAGGTTAAAGTTAAGCAAAATTATATTACTTTTTTTTTAAATGTTAATTATTGTTAAATTGATTTTAATTTGTTTAAAAAAAACAACAAAATGTTTAATTTAAGAATCTATTTTAAACTACATAGATTCGTTTGTTATTCATTTAGACTGGCCCGTCCTTAATGTATATAGTTCTCATTTTTCTTTTGATATAGTTATTATTGACTTTTCGGCAAGTGAACCTACAGTCTTGAATTTTTTTTTTTATAATAATGGTTATTCTAAGAATGGTATTTATAAAACGTCGGTCAATATTCTAGTAAACTTCCGATATGGGTTGCAGTTCTACCAATGTTTATAAGAAGAAAGTTATTAGGGCTCTTTAGTTATTAATAAGATTATTTTATCAATATCACCTAAAGCTTAAAATTACTTTAATTGAAAGATGGCAACACTGTTTAAACTGAAAGAGTCAAACTGTAGAAATTTAAATCACAACTTAACCCACTAATTTTAATGTAATAATTGTCACATTATTCAACTGTTGGAAAAAAAAAGAAGTTATTTATATCCTAATGAATACTTTACAATTTAATATCAGCACTCGCTTCGAAACAGATTATGAAATGAGCCAGAAAAATCTCTATAACCTAAATAAAGCGCATTAGAATAAATGATATTTTTATATTATTTTTTTTAAACAAACATAGTTTAAGGTGGAAAACAAATTGATAGTTGCCAGCTAGCAGATGGCGGACACTTCGTAAATAAGACCAATACATCTAACGTGAGAATTTTTTTTTCCAGTCAGTAATATTAAATTTCATGATAGGTTGGAGAATAGTGAACTATTGCACGAAACTTACAAACAAAACGATATTAGTACTTTATATATAAATATCTAATAACCTTTAACCTTTTATATAAACACATTTTACTTTCAATAACATTATTTGATCAAATAAACGATTTAAAATGAATCTCTTACAGTAGAGTAAATTTATTTTTATATTTAGACCTTAGATATAAAATCCTATACCTTAGAATAAATCCTTCTTCAATCACGCCTCATTTTTATTGTACATGTATCATTTTTACACTTATTATATGAATAGCATATATTTGTAAAATTCTAAATAAAATTGAAAAAAAAAAAAAAAATTCTTCAGAAAACCGTTAGAGAAAATTAAAAAATACCTTCAAAAACCTATAATGTAAAGTCGCTATTTGAGTTAATATTCTTCAAATTTGTTTTTTTTTTTTTTAGACAAAAATTCAAGTTTCCGTGTTGAGAAGCACGTCAGTAGTTTGCTAGAAAATGACGATTCGCTCATATTGCAATGAACTTCTTCAGGCCCGTTTCACCTTGAAAGCTAATATGGAACAACTATTCAAAATTCCAGCAATATTGCTAATGTATATTAGTATTGTAACAGCAACCAAAGAGAGATCAGCAACCAAAGACAGTAAAGAGAAAAGAAACGAACCCAACTACTCTCTCGGACTGGAGCGAGAGAAACTGTATAAATACAGTACAATCATCTCGCCAGTCACTTCGGGTCATTTTCATACCACTCTACCTTAACCATTCTCTATTGTAAAGTCCAGGCAGACTGTGTCTCATTATTGTTATACATAGTTAACTAGTGTTGACCCAGTCTTCCCATTTCATCAACCAGCCCTAAATTCTCTCCACCTAGCATCATCATTGCTAGCTTTCAACAACACTGGCTAGCTCGCAACAGCATCATCATTGCTAGCTTTCAACAACACTGGCTAGCTCGCAACAGCTTCGTCACCAGCTTTCTGCATCAAAAGCTAGTCTCCATTAACTTAGCTAGTTTCAACAACCCAAGTTAGGTGCAACAAACTCGTAGTCAAACAAGATATGCTTCACACATACACTCTCACCCGCACGCGCAAATTTTTCACATATGAAAAATTTCTTCAGGAGAGGGGATGATGTAACGGCAACCATAGAGAGATCAGAAACCAAAGAGAGTAAAGAGAAGAGAAACGAACCCAACTACTCTCTCGGACTGGAGTGGGAAAAACTGTATAAATACAGCGACGGACAGTCCATGGGAGGACAGTTCAATATAGTACATCATCTCGCCAGTCCCTTCGTGTCATTTCCATACCACTCTACCTAACCATTCTCTTTGTAAAGTCCAGGTAGACTGTGTCTCATTATTATTATTATACATAGTTTACCAGTGTTAACCCAGTCTTCTCATTTCATCAACCAGACCTAATATAGTTCAATATAGTTCATCATCTCGCCAGTCACTTCGTGTCATTTCCATACCACTCTACCTAACCATTTACATACCTACACAGACTTCCACACAGAGCAAATTATGTTTATACACAGTGTGTTTAAATATTTCGTTTTTTTTTTTTCTTTTACAACTCATAAATTTGTTTTTATTAGTTCGTATCTTCTATTCTCCACTTTTGTTGAAAGTTTACAAATATTATCTTCTTTAATACTTTTCTGTCAAAGATACGAAAATAATTTTATAGATTTTGAATTTAATTCCCATGATTCCCGACCATTGACACAGAGTGTGTAAATTGCATATGCTTTGTGGAAGTCTGTGTTATCACACTGTCTGACAAACGTATCCTGAAGATGGGCGAACACCTGAAATTGGTCGATGACCACAAAAAAGAAGCAGGCTATCACGGAAACTGTCCCTGATATATATTATAATTATATATATTTGGGCACAGAGGTAAATATTGAAAATAAAAATCTCTTCTGAAGTTAATAGATGAATAAATGAGTTATAAATGGCAGGCATCAGATCCCCTACTTTGCCAATATAATATTATTTAAAAATAAAGTAATTTCTAGAGAAAACAGAAATACAAATCTATCGAACACTTGGTAAATGGTAAGTAATGTCAATGTGGTTGGGAATCATGGATATTAAATTCAAAATCTATAAAATAATCTACGTTTCTTTGACAGAAAAATACTAAGGAATATAATATTTGTAAACCTCTTAACAAAGGTGGATAACAGAAGAAATAACGAACTAATAAAGAAATTGATGAGTTGTAAAAAAATAAAATATTTTTAACATAATTAAAGCGTTTTTAATTAATGGCTTGGGCATTGAATGAATGATGATAGGATGCCTATAATAATTTTATATTGCTCATTGACTGGTAGACAAAGACGAGGTTGACCCAGGAGAAAATGGTTGATTAAAAGAGAGGGAAAATAATATGAAGTATCTGAAGGTTGGAAATTGCAAGTGTAAAGTGAACGATAGAGATTAATGGAGACGAATTGTAAGGGAAACCGAGTTCCATTCGGGCTATTTTTTACTTTTTATTTTTTAAAATTTACGTTAATAATTATTTATACTTAATATTATTTACTTTGCTAAACCAACGCGGCTATAAGATAGTATTTGGTCAAGCATTTAATATCTTATTATCAGTTGTGGAGAGATAGATGTGCAGAGATTGAGTGAGACTGACTATAAAGCCAATCCACAGCTTTCCTGAAAGTTATCTATTGTGGCACCCTTTGTATGTTAATGTTTTATATACAGAATGCACTCGTCCGTAAAGTGAACACTGTGTTGTGATGGTGAGATAGAGTTTGTCTGTTAGTATGCTAAACTCAAGTAGTTGAATAACATGGACTACCTCTGCAAGACATGTGTTGTTCGTGTTATTAGGCTGGGATTAACCGCAACGATGCCAAGATTGCTAAAGGTGGTTAGTCCAATTTTCCTGGCGACGAGATGGCAGTTGTTTAAATGTAAAGTTAAAAATGATAAAGAAATTATTATTTCAATTATTATTATTATTATTATTATTACGGCTTTTAATTAATATATCAAAATTATTAATTCATGTCAAGATATTTCAGTATATTAAAAATAAAAATATTAAACAAAAAAAATTATTTTTTTTTTTATTATTATTATTATTAATAATAATTAATTACATATGATTTTACGATTTACATAAAATTTTCGAATCTAGAAGAATCGAAACATTATATTAAATAATAGCCATTAATTAGATAGTGTGACGGTTACAATGATAATTACACGAAAATGGAAATGGGAGAAATCAGAAATGATTAAACACCAAGATACACTTAGATCGTCAGAGTTTTGCGAATTGATACCATTTGTTCCATCTTATGAATATGTATGTGGCATTTTTTTTTTTGTCTATCATTGTTATCGATTAAGTTTGCTGACATTCTGGTAATAATTAATCAATGAAATTCAATAAAAAACAAAATTTTTATTTGCTGGAAAAAAGAGAAAAGTTTTTAGCTGTGTGAATATGAGTTGTGAAATCAATGGGTCCAACAATATTTGGCTAAGTATTGCGGCTCGAAGAAATATAAAAAATGGTATTTGATAACACATAGAAAAGTCTAATTAGAATTAGGGAGTGTGTGTGCATGATGTAGAAAAGGTATTCTTTAAGAAAAAAGAAAGATACTTTAATCTAGGCGAAGCAAGCTTAGGGTACAAATACACAGACAGCGACGCGACGCGATGCGCCGTGACTATGAGCGAAGCTATCAAATACATGTGAACATATGGCATAAAATACACAGAGTGCGAGGCGAAGCGAAGCGATGAGACGCGGCGCGATCTGGCACGACAACCTCTGAAACAAATCAGTTTGATTTTTACAAGCGACTAGAAGAGACAGCAGTGTGTGAAGAGTGTAGCCGAGATGGAGTGAGTAATTAATTAATGAAGTTATCTAACGAGAACCGATTTGGCAATCAAAACACATACATCACAGAAACAGAGAACTAATAGTGTTCCTTATGCCTCATTCTCCCTTAATATGGGAAATAAATGGTGGTACTCTCCGTACACTTCCCTCTCATCACATACTTCATTTCATCCATTCTCTTTTAACACCACATTGCGAAGTTTTTAATTTAAAACAAGAATTGGCGCACAAAAGTAAAGTATTGCGCCATAGTGAAAACTGGCTACTATTATTGGTTCTAGTTCCAAGTCGCACCGCGCCACATCGCTCTCTATGTGTTTACATGTCGTGTCTAGCCGCATCGCGTCGCGTCGCGTCGCTGTGTGTTGTACGCTTAGAAGCAATGCCATTTTCATGGAAAAACAATTGAGTTTCCGCCGGTTAAGAGGCCGCCGTCAATGGTTTGCTAAAAACCGACGTTTCACCCATGTTGCGATGAGCCTCTTCAGGGTTGTTCAAGGAGTGTGAAAGCCAATAAGGCAATCTTTTTCTATGAATTTCGCCTTAATATACATCTAGAGCCACATATTCATCAGAACCACATAATATCAATTTTTCTATAAAAAAAAAATCAAATAAAAGTTACACGTTTATATCTTGGAAGTAAATATTCAAATTTTAAGAATAAAAAAAAGAAATCATTATCTTCCAGAGATAATTCCCCTAAAAACTATTCTGTAAAGTTGGTACTACTGTTTAAGTGATTTACTTCGAATTTTGTGATTACTAAAAATGCTCCAAAGCTATTTAATATTATGCAGAAAATTAGATAATACTCCAAAGTTGTAATTTAGAGTTAAAGCTTTAATTTGCTCATCCCATTCCCTGTTCACAGAATTCCACAAAAATATAAATTGTTCAGGAAGTAGTTTACGATTTACATAAATTTTCGAATCTAGAAGAATCGGAACATTATTAAATAATAATGTTATTATTAGTATTAAACATTTATAATGTGTAAACAGAATATGAAATTTAAAGAAAATATTTTTGAAACAACTTTCGACCAATAATCACGTAAAAAGAAGCGTATGTAAAGTTGTACTTCCGGTTGTTATGTGTAAACAGAATATGAAATTTAAAGAAAATATTTTCGAATATGAAATTTAAAAAAAATATCTTTGAAACAACTTTCAACAAAAAATCACGTAAATAGAAGAGTACATAAAACGTTGTACTTCCGGTTGTTGTATTTAGTTCTAAACTTTATTGCTAGGTGCGATTGTGATTGTAACTACACCAAAAATAGTGTTTCGAGAGTGTTTTTCTCCAGTGGTTTTTCCTTGTTTCGAAATATTTTGTTATCTCTCACTCACTCTCTGTCTCTCTTTATATGTGTAAACAGAATATGAAATTTAAAGAAAATATCTTCGAATATGAAATTTAAAATAAATATCTTTGAAACAACTTTCAACCAAAAATCACGTAAAAAGAAGCGAACGTAAAGTTGTACTTCCGGTTGTTGTATTTAATTCAAAACTTTATTACTAGGTGCGATTGTGATTGTAAATACACGGAAAATAGTGTTTCGAGAGTGTTTTTTCTCCAGTGGTGTTCATTGTTTCGAGATATTTTATGATCTTTCACTCACTGTCTGTCTGTCTCTCTCTCTCTCTCTCTCTCTCTCTCTCTCTCTCTCTATCTCTCTCACACACACACGCATACATTTTTTCATTCTGAGGAGGAATCTGAAACTAGCATTTCTGGGTCAAATGTAAATTTTGAAATTTTTTGCAATAATTCCTGTTTTAGCTAATAACTAGTATGTATTGTCGATGCATCGGCATCGATTTTTTCCCCGAATAAATTTCCGAGTGTTTCTCGGATTTTCTCGAAAATAAGTACAAAAAAAAAATTCTCTAAACTTTATATTTAATTCTAAACTGTACATTACATGAAGCTTCATTTTAAACGGTTTTTAATTTTTATTGATTGTGACAGAGTCTCAACATGTTGTTGGTTAATCTCTATAATACGATCACATTCGAGTAGATTTTGTATGTCCTAATTAAGAAATAAGTAAAATGTACGGATCCCCACTATTTATCATATTTTAAGGGTGTAATGTTGTGTTGTAGTTTGTAGTGGTAGCTTGTGGCGTGAGCGGTTTAGTAAAAGAGCTTCTGAGTATATATGTTTAAGAGAGAGAAGTTAATAAGAATAATTAAGAAAACATTGATAGATTAAATTAAATATATTATCTTTAAAGATATTTAAATATTTTACAATATCACAACTATATTGCTTAATAGATCAATTGTTAATCTAGAATAAATGTTAATCTCTATCACTGGCATGAGTTTAAGAGAGCGTTTCCTGAAGTGTGCTAGTGAACCTCTAGCTTAGACTGCCCTCGTTTGAAAGCAGAATGCCGACCGTCTTGAAGGAATGCCCTCTCTTAACGGGGGATTTTCTCTTACAAAACAGTTGGCCAAGTGGCATTGTTATTTTTCCTAACGGATTCC
Source organism: Triatoma infestans (assembly GCA_011037195.1). NCBI lineage: Eukaryota > Metazoa > Arthropoda > Insecta > Hemiptera > Reduviidae > Triatoma > Triatoma infestans. The sequence continues at coordinate 28,714 of JAAEAF010006809.1, forward strand.
TGTGCTGTTGTCTCTTTAGCAACAATGACTTATAGTGATTATAGTATCTGACTCTAAAATACATTATTTTTGCCAAAATTATTTCATTTAAAATATTTTTCAAAACTATTTATTTTTGCATTTCTTCTTCCACTACAAGGGGAACCAAATTTTGATAAAAATTCCAAGTTTCAAGAAAATGAGTGTAGCTGTTTTTTGTTCTAGAATTTCTTTTGTGCCTCAATAGTTTAGAATTATTAATTACTTAAAAGAACAAAATTTTGAAAATAACCATTATTCCAATACTTCCGGCACTAAACTACACCACCAAATATAAAGTATCCCAAAATAGCCTAAAAAAATTGCTTTCTTATTTAGACGACGTTTGAACTACTTGTGGGTGTACTTAAATAGACTGAACGTTTCATGCAACATCATTTGTCGGATACCTTGACTTTACATTATTAATAAACGACACAAATAGTATCTAGAAACAGTATACAAACAATCAAAAACTCCAAAAATAACAATATTATGACATTTGAAAATCATTACTACTTATTTACCCAATACGTAATGTTAAAAATTAAAAAAAATAAAAAAATAAATAAAAATCTGCTGTGAAACACTTACTCAACTATCACTTACACCAGATAACACAATTTAATTAACAAATTATCTAATTGGAACGTTTTTAAAATTTAATTGGGCTGACCCATTAAAAAGAAAAGATGGTAGGGATATACAGAGCGGACTTGTATGAAGCGCTCTCCTCTGTTGTCAAAACCAACAAAGCTTATGCAGTTTAAATTGAAACATAAACTCATAATAAACACCCTAAACAACTTTGTAAAATTTAACAGATTCTATTTAAATTTGAAATTCAATCAATGCTTCTAAAGTGGATAAATATTAAGTAGATAGTGAAACCAAATATTATATCGAAGTGATACTTTAGTGGAAAGCATAACACGCTACAGTTACTGCAAAAAATCCCACCTCCTAAATAAATTTTATTTGGAAAAATGTTTTACATAAAAGTGATAGGTAGATTTATATATGTAGATAGTCTATAAAAGTTTAAAGAAAATCGTTGGAACCGTTTTCGAGAAAAATCACGAAAACTGAAAAAAAAAAAAATCAATCAGTAAAGACGCATTTTCGGTTGATAGATTTTGCCTCATGATTTTTACTCATGGAAAAATTCAGTGGCCCCCCACCTCGTTCCCCGGATTTAACAACTCTGGAGTAATTCTTATGGTGATACGAGGAAATCAAGGTAAAATAATGAATAATTCATAACTTTCTTTTTTTATTTATTTATCTTATATTTCCCCTCACAGTTTTACCATTACTAAATATAGGATTCGAAATAAAATCTCTAGCTGAACTAAGGCCAAGAATAATAGAAATGTGTTGAAGTCGAATCTGTTTCTTTGGCCGTGCGAGATACTTGGTAGATAGATAACAGCAAGTCTATGCCTTTCTAATGGCGGACGCCAGTTTGAGCAACATATCTAATGTTTTTAATGAGAAATAAGTTTATTAAAAAAGTTGGATTTTTTCTTATTTAATTAAAAAAACAGGTGCTGCAACTTAAAAAAAAAAAAAGTCGTAATATCATTTATTACAGGTTCCACGTGCGGGAGATTAATAACTGTTGTTGCATTCATCTTCTTTTTCCGGCGCTACAGACCGGGACAGATTTTCCTTGGTCCTGCTCAATACGGATAGACCACTATGCCTTATCGATGGCCATAGGTCGCTAACTCCTATCCTTCTCATGTCAGCCCTCAAGTTTCCTAGCTTCCTAGTTTTGGGACAGCCCCTTGGCCGACTATTGTCCAGCGTGCTCAGAAATACTTTCTTTACGAACTGGCCTACTGGCATCCTGCTAACATAGCCATACCATTTCAGCCTCTGCCACTTCACAAAGCATACTACTGAAGGCTCCCCACATAGATCGTACAGTTCTCTATTTTTTTTTCTTCTTCTTTAGCTATGGTTCTCCCTTATCAACCAGTTTCGCCTTAAGCACTTTCCGCTTAAACCTGTCTAATCTTACGTAAGAAACATTGTTAAATGTTTCAGTACCTAGATAAAGACAGGTCTCATCAGAATTTTTTACACCCGAGTCATTGTTTCTCGGCTGACCGCGGGGCGGCTGTTCATCATTATTTTACCGACATTATTTTACCCCAACTATCCTTTTTTTCACTTCCTCTTCCTCGCCTCCAACCTCACTTATAGTTCTACTAACTAAACAAATTTTCAACCATAATTCGTAAAATATTGCTCGCTAACGAAAAACTAAGAGGATACGTATTTTTTTAAATTTTTTCTAGCTATCTTAGTTTCGAGAAAAAATAGATATCCATATACCTTGGAGATATATATATATATATATATATATACAGGGTGTCCAAGGTATATGGATAACGACTTGTTATCGGAAACTAAGATAGCTAGAAAAAAACTAAAAAATACGTGTCCCCATAGTTTTTGTTAGAAATCCAAATTTAATTTGCAAATTTATTTTGGTACTTCCAGAACCGAGATACAGGCACCAACTTCATTTTTACTTTCTCTTACTCCTAGTAAGAGGAAGTATTGTAATCGTGTCAAATTTTCGATATCGAGTTTTCACACCGGAAATATCCGTTTTGAGGTCCCCTGAGTCCAAAAAGTGGTTTTTAGCGAATGGTCTGTGTGTGTGTGTGTCTGTGTATGTGTGTGTGTGTGTGTGTATGTATGTGAACAGCATAGCTCAAAAACGAAAAATCGTAGAAAGTTCAAACTTGATATTACGTTTAGGTATCACCATGGGATCTGACGGTGCGTTATGTGTCAATATTCCTCAACCGGAAGTACCACTTTACTAGTTGTTTTTTTTACGTTTTTGCAATTTTCTCAAAAATGGCTCCGAAGATTTTCTTTAAACTTGCTATATCAACTACAGATACAAAGAGCTACAACTTTTATTTGAAACATTTCTCCAGGAAAATTCATTTAAGGGCACTTCTGGGGGAGGGGTGGGGTTATTTTTCTCTGAAGTGCTATCACAGTTGATCATACAATTGTATCATCCAAACAAAATTAATTAGAAATAAATACATGGCCAAAATTCCGAGTTTCAAGAAAATTAGTAAACCGGAAGTGCGCTTTTATTGAACAATTTTTTCAGTTTTCGACGAATCTTATTAAATTTGGTACACAAACTATAAAAGCTGTCAATTATAATTTGGAGAAGTGGAGTAAGAGAAAGTTGTGTGAGTGTTTCACACCAGATTTTTTTAAATGGGGAGGTGTGGTTTTTATTTAAGAAATAGATTCCACTATTTTTTGTAAGTAAAATTTACTTGAACGGTTTTTTTTTCTGTGAGCGATATTTTACAAGTTATAAATGAAAACATGATTCATATAAGAAATTTCGAAATGCTAATAATAAGGTTTTTTGATTGAATAAGATGAAAAACACTATTTTATTATGAATTTTACTCTTCATTAATTACAGATCTTGTTCGAACTGGCCCCGACCATTAGAGATGGATAGACATGCTCTTTCCTGCCAATTGTACCTTACGGCCAAAGAAATTTCTTCTTATTCAATCAAAAAACCGTTATAATATCATTTTGAAAATTCTTATAAGAATCATGTTTTCATTCATAACTTGTAAAATATCGCTCACAGAAAAAAAACCGTTCAAGTAAATTTTTCTTACAAAAAATAGAGGAATCTATTTCTTAAATAAAAACCACACCTCCCCATTTGAAAAAATGAAGTTGGTGCTTGTATCTCGCTTCTCGAAGCACCAAAACAAATTTGCAAATTTAATTTGGATTTCTAACAAAAAAAACTACGGGGACACGTATTTTTTAAATATTTTTCTAGCTATCTTAGTTTCCGAGAAAAAGTCGTTATCCATATACCTTGGGACACCCTGTATATACAGAATTTGTTAAAAAATTTTTTTCATACAAAGGAGTCCTCAGAACCTGTATTTCCGGTGAAAATTGAAAAATGTCGAACATTTTATTATGATCTCAGTACTTCCTCTTTAGAGAAAATATAAATACATAATTTCCAATTAAGTAAGTAAATCATACAAACTTTACCTGCAAGAAATTCTTGACAAATTCTATAGTAGTGTCACGCCAATAACAAAATCTTTTTTCTTTTATTCTATTTTCTTATTGATAGAGTACCAGTCAGTGAATGCTTGATATGTATCATTTATTCCACTCACGTGATCCTATCTCTTCTACTAAACTTTTACTTATGTACAATAGAAAATGTAAGTTAGGATTTTTCCTTTATTTTTATAAAAATCCCCATATCTTTATTTTTTTTCTATTTTCTATAAACAAAAAATAAAAATAGTGTTCAACTAAAATATGAACTAATTTGAAATATACAAATAAAAGTAAATAGTATAAAAAAAAATGAATGTTTATTAAAGAAAAATGTTGTACCTGTCGCAGAAGGGTATAATTTATTGATTAAGTAAACGTCGAACTGTTAGTATACTCGTTAAAAGTGGGATTGTAAATAGACAGTACTTGTTGGAACTATATCCACATATATTTTTATTACTCTAACTATTGTAAGCAGATATATATTGCTTTCATGCCACATTTATCCATATTGAATTTTCACCGGAAATCATGTTTTGAAATGTTCCCTTAGTACGAAAAAAATAATTCAAAACCAAAAAATATCGCAAAATATTTAAACTTGTTATTGCGAAAGTGCGATTTATTTAATTCCATTTTATTTTCTTCAGTTTTTCCTAATTTTTCAAAAATTTTTTTTACAATCTATAAACTTCTAGGATATGAATCTATTATCATTGTATAAAAGAATTTTTTGACCGTTGATGAATTATATTATGAAGAAATTTAGTGATGATCGGTCAAGAAAAAACATTCAATTATGCCAAAGTTTCGACAGAGTTTCCTGTCGTTATCAAGGCTTTAATCTAAAAAACAAAAAAAAAACAATACAATGAGGAATCACTTTTTCCCGACGCGTACTTTCCTTTAGTCATCCCAAAATTTCATCACGACAATAAAAAAAAGACTTTCTATAATTTTCTCTAACAATGGCTAACCTCAACATCTCATTAATAGAACACTTAACAAAATACTGTCATCTACACTCACCAACACACGACATTACGATAACAACTTAACTCATTATACTCATATTACTGGTGACCTACCTCCTAAATACATTTCATTTACATATAACAACAAACTGTCAGAGAAAATCTCGAAAATTTTCCGACGCTCTAATATCACTTTAGCCCACAAATTCACTAACACTATTAACAAATTATACAGCAAACTTAAAGATCCTACTCCGGACAAATTACAAACAGACCTCGTTTACCAAATAGACTGTACATAATGTCCTGCTGTTTATGTTGGTCAAGCTTCACAATACTTACAAAATAGAATGTACCACGACTGCAAAAATAAAAAAGAAAATAATGACAACATTACAGGACTGACGAAACATTTTAAGGAAAAAAAAAATCATAAATTTGATTTTTCTAAAACTAGCAAAAGAAACTAACAGGAAAATAAAAGATAATATCAGAAATGACATATATCAAAAGAAATAAATTTTCTGTTAATTTTCATAATGATACTAATAATTTGTTCGTGTTGTATAGCGGTTTTTTTCATAACATGATCTTCTAGAATTTTCTTTCACCTATCCCACCCATACAAATTTCCACTAATCCCTTTCACTTGCCTATTCAACCAGACTTTCATTTCTGTAGATGATTTAAGACAAGGCACTAGTAACTTTTAATTTTCCTTTTTATGTTTCTGCAATGTAACAAATGTGTAAGGTAATGTGTAAGTTAAGAACCTAATAGATCCAATTACTGATTATCATCGTATAATTGTCCATAGAATTTCGACAGATAACGTACTGTCAGATCCCATGGTGATACCTAAACGGAATATCAAGTTTCAACTTTCTACGGTTTTTCGTTTTTGAGCTATGCTGTTCACATACATACACACACACACACACACACACAGACCATTTGCTAAAAACCACTTTTTTGGACTCAGGGGACCTCAAAACGGATATTTCCGGTGAAAACTCGATATCGAAAATTTGACACGATTACAATACTTCTCTTACTAGGAGTAAGAGAAAGTAAAAAATGTAACCTAAGTATACATGATATAATATGCTGTGCTCTTGTGACGCTGATGAAACGTTTTATTTATGCAGTCATGCGACATCTTTATCTCCATTTATTTATTTATTTTAAATTAAATTTTGATTAAACTTTTTGTCTAGGTTTACTCGGGGGGGGGGGTTAAATTGATTTTTCGCTAGTGAATTTCTTTTATTATATTGTTTTTAAAGTTACTTACTTTGTAGTGAGCGTCAACTTGGCAGGCGGACTATGTTCATGCCGAAAAGGTGTTATTTATTACCATTATGATAAGATTTGTATTGTAATTTATTGTTATTAATTCTGTATAATATTTATATTTATACACATTGAACATTTGAACTACCTCGACGGCTTTGCCAGCAACAACTGTCCTTTTTTCTAAGACACACTTCCGCTAGACGAGTTCAGAGACCAATCAAGTTTAAAATTGCTGTTTGTTTACTTTCTCTTACGTCTAGTAAGAGGAAGTATTGTAATCGTGTCAAATTTTCGATATCGAATTTTCACCGGAAATATCCGTTTTGAGGTCCCCTGAGTCCAAAAACATGGTTTTTAAACAAATGGTCTGTGTGTGTGTGTGTGTGCGTGTGTGTGCGTGTGTGTATGTGAACAGCATAGATCAAAAACGAAAAACCATAGAAAGTTGAAACTTGATATTCCGTTTAGGTATCACTATGGGATTCGACAGTGGGTCATCTGTTAAAATTCCTCAACCGGAAGTACCACTTTACAAGTTGTTTTTTTTACGTTTTTGCGATTTTCTCAAAAATGTCTCCGATGATTTCCTTGAAACTTCCTATATAAACTAAACATGCAATGATATACATCTCTTATTTAAAACATTTCTCTGAGAAAATTCATTTAAGGGCACTTGTAGGGGAGGGGTGGGGTTATAGCTTCCTCTAAATTGCTATCACAGTTGATTACATACAATTTGATCATCCAAAGAAAATTAATTAGAAATAAATAGATGGCCAAAATTCCGAGTTTTAAGAAAATTAGTAAACCGGAAGTGCGCTTTTACTGAACTCTTTCTTTTTTAATTTTCGACGAATTTCGTTAAATTTGGTATACAAACTATAACATTTGTCAATTATAATTTTGAGAACTGGAGTAAGTGAATGTTGTGTGAGTGTTTCACACCAGATTTTTTTATTTATTTACATCTATGATTCCTATAACCAAATTAATGATGGAAACGTTTAATTTTTTTTATAATTTCAGGACAAAAGTCACCCGAATATGTTTGACTTATTATCGATGGAATATGCAAGGGTATGGCAGAGAGAAATGGAAGAATCACAAAGAATACCAATATTAATAAGAACTGAAAGTAAACCAATCTTAATAAGACCGCACGTATTGAGAAAGAAACACAATCAGCCATTGCAGGATCAGCCCATATTTTATATGAAAAAGTAAGTATTTGTGCCTATGTAATACAGTTCACCTATTTTGTTTATAAAAGACAAAAGAATTATTAAGATACTGGGATTTTCATTTAAAGCAGTTCCATAGTTCTCTAGATTTAAAATGGATATTAAACAAGAGTGCATTCTTATTCCCTTTTGATCCTGCATGATATGACTTATTAAGGCAACTCAGGGCAAGTCCTCGCTATGTCACAAAACTTATCATTCGCACAAATTGTATTTTTCTTGTTACTTTCCTTGATTTGCTTCTAATAATTATAATTAATGAAACTGTACTGGGCAGACTACCAAATTCGAAGCAGTTCGGATTAGAAGTGGCCCGAAGAACTTATTGTAACGTTTTTCCCTCTAAACTAGCTACTGCAACTAGTTTTAAGTGGGTTCGTATAGATAAAATACTCTAAACTTCAATAAAGAAAACACCAATTTATTGTTATATACAATAAATTACAAAATACAACACTTAATAATAATTACTACACAGTTTAAACAACAAAAGTTCACTTTGTTCACTTTTTATACACTTTCCACAAATGTGCACTTGTTTGTAACTAGAAACTATCCCAACTTTCTGCTGACCTACTGTGTATACCGGTGGAGAATCTTCTAAAATCTTCTCAATCCTTCCAGAGAGAACTAGAGCGCATCGCCAGCGCTTCCTAGCAGCCATTAAGAGAACTTGAGGTTCCTACTTCCTCTCCTAGATGGCACCACTGGCTACGTTACACTATGTTCTAAAGATATTACATTTCAATTGTGGAGAAAAATAATTTAAATATGGAAAGAAAGTACATCTCCTTCAATAGGTTTTAATTTCAATATACGAGTATTTTAAAAATACAACTTTAATAAAATTAGAAAGTTTCTATAAATTTCAAATTTTGCTCATTATGGGGTGGGTGGGACAAGCATCAAAACCCCAAAATTCGGGAAAGGTGGGATTGCAAGACAATAACATAAAACCAACCCCCAAATATTTGATAACTTAACGCCATAAATTCCGGAAAACAAACAAACAAACAAAAAATCTGGTGTAAAACACACACAACTTTCTCTTACTCCAATTTTCAAAATTATAATTGACAAATTTTATAGTTTGTGTGTACCACATTTAAAATGAAATTCGTCGAAAACTGAAAAAAAAAAAAAACTGTCCAGTAAAAGCGCACTTCCGGTTTACTAACTTTACTTGAGGTTTCGGAATTTTGACACACTTATTTATTTCTAATTAATTTTATTTGGATGATAAAATTGTATAATCAACTATGATAGCACTTTAAAGAACAAAACATAAACCCCACCCCTTTTAAAAAAAAGTGCCCTTAAATGAATTTTTCCAGAGAAATGTTTTATATAAAAGTTGTAGGACCTTTGTATGTTTAGTTTATATAGGAAGTTTCAAGGAAATCATCGGAGACATTTTTGTGAAAATCGCGAAAAGTGAAAAAAAATCATTTAGTAAAGTGGTAATGTAAAAGCACTTCCGGTTATCCGATTTTTTTTTTTTTAAACTCGGAATTTCAACAACATATTCAATTCTAATTAACATTATTTAGGTGATAGAATTGTTTGATAAACTTTGAAATAGCACTTTAGATGAAAACCTAACCCCAGCCCTCCCCCGGAAGTGCCCTTAAATGAATTTTCCCTTGAGAAATATTTCAAATAAAAGTTGTAGCTCTTTGTATATGTAGTTGATATAATACCAACTTTAAAGAAAATCGTCGGAGCTATTTTTGAGAAAATCGCAAAAACGCCAAAAAAACAACTAGTAAAGTGGTACTTCCGGTTGAGGAATTTTGGCAGACGGCCGACTGTCGGATCCCATAGTGATAACTAAACGGAATATCAAGTTTGAACTTTCTGCGATTTTTCGTTTTTGTGCTATGCTGTGCACATACATACACACTCACACACACACACACACACACACACACACAGATACCATTTGCTAAAAACCTCTTTTTTGGGCTCAGGGGACCTCAAAACGGATATTTCCGGTGAAAACTCGATATCGAAAATTTGATACGATTACAATACTTCCTCTTACTAGGAGTAACAGGAAGTAAAAAATCGTTGAGCCATTTTCGGGAAAATCACAAAAAACTTTAAAAAAAAGAAGAAATCAATACAGTCGCACTTCCGGTTGATGGATTCTGCCCGAAATGTTCGTGTCTGCATTGCCATGGTAACACCTATACGGAATGTCAAGTTTGAGCTGCCTGTGAATTTTCTTTTTTGAGATATTTCGTTCACACAACATCCTCACATGCCACGTTACACACAGATAATTCGTTAAAAATGTTTTCATACTCTCAAGACCTCAAAACAGAGAGAGAGGGAGAGGGGAGCGAGAGGGAAGGGAGAGGGAGAGGGGGAGAGAGAGAGGACTGAGCTAACTCTTGGCCAAAACTTCCATGTCGTGTCCCATGATCCCAATCTAAAGGAAATATAAAGTTTCAGCTCCCAGTCGTTTTTATTTTTTTACTTTCTCTTACTCCTAGGAAGAGGAAGTATTGTAATCGTGTCAAATTTTCGATATTGAGTTTTCACCGGAAATATCCGTTTTGAGGTCCCCTGAGTCCAAAAAAAAAATGATTTTTAGCAAATGGGCTGTGGGTGTGTGTATGTGAAAAGCATAGCTCAAAAACGAAAAACCAAAGAAACTTGAAAATTGATATTCCGTTTAAGTATCACCATGGAATCTGTCAGCACGTTATCTGACAAAATTCCTCAACCGGAAGTACTACTTTACTAGTTTTTTATTTTATTTTATTCTTTTACTTTTTTGCGTTTATCTCAAAAATAGCTCCGTCGATTTTCTTCAAACTTGATATATCAACTAGACATACAGAGAGCTACAACATTTATTTGAAACATTTCTCCGGAAAAATTCACTTAAAAGCAGTAATGGGGGAGGGGTAGGGTTTGTTCCATTTTTTGTGTTGTTATGCTTTCCAAATACAAATGTCTAAAAATAAATTTTTCGAACTCAGGGAATCTCAAAAAACATGACTATTTCCGGTGTAAGATCAATTTTGAAATTTGGCAAGATCGCAATACTTCTCTTCGGGGGGGGGGGGGGGGAAAGAAGGAGAAGTTAAATAGAGAAGGTATTACCGCTACATTTATATAATAATGTTTTTATTCGTAGTCTAAAGTGATTGAAATTGCCGGTCATAATGACCGCAAAAAAAAATTCAGGCATTTCTATAACAAATGCATTGTGTATCAATCAGCTGAATGACTCTTCGGCTGAGATAGTAAATGCAGAGATAGTAAATGGGTACAAATCGGTGAATATGTTCGCTTAATAACAAAACAATCTCTAGTTCCGTGTGTATATTCAGACAATCTTACAGACTAATTCTTAAATGCGATATAACAAATGCAGCCGCGCAAAAGTGCCATATAAGATGATCTAGCTTGCTACTGATTTGGTTGTATGCCATAACCAGAGCGTATATATATATCTACATCACATTTTTTGAATATCGTATCAATTGAATTTGTTACATAATTTTAAGACTGCTATATAAGACTTTAATTTTTAATAGGGGCGGGTGTTGGAATAGCGGTATATTGTAGATTGTTGTAAGAGATTATTGCACTGCGACACGTTCTCCAGCTAGAGACAAACACTGCCCATCCGAAGTTAAAATACCACAGAAGAAACCATCACATATATAATATGGAAAATTTGAACGTAGATTTGTAAGATGATTCTAGGGGATTATTGCACTGCGACCTGAAAGATCTATTGTGCCCCCGGAGCCTTCTTATTGCACTGTCGGCATCCAAGCAGTGCTCTCTAGCTACAGACAACACTACCCATCACCGGTCAGTGAACCGTAGAGGCTCCTAGGAAGAGAAAATCTAAAGGCAGCATGCTGGATTCAAACCCGGGACCTCCGCGTTGCTAGTCCAACGTGCTACCACTGAGCTAATCCCTTCCTTCTCGCTTGGCTTTCGCCAATTAACTAAGGACGGAGACCCTAGTTTTTGTATACTGTGTTTGTCCTTGCCTGTTAAGTGAAGAGTGCATGTAGTTTAAGTGTATTGTGTACTGTTCTGACGAAGTGCATGGAGTACTAAGCTGTGGTAACCCTTGGGGAAGCTACTCCCCAAGTAACTACATGCAATAGATACTCCTTGAGGGCAGTGGTGAAGTGGTTGTGAACATGGACTTGTAAGTGGGAGGACCCCAGTTCTAGTCCCGCATATAACTGCTAAATTTTATATTCATTTAAAGAAATGTTAATGGTAAAGAGTAAGTGCTTCCACGCCCCGTTCACGACACCTAATTGGTAGTTGGACGTTAAGTCCGCCGGAAAAAATTGGAATTTTTAATTTAAAAAGGAAGGGATTAGCTCACAGTTAAGCGCACTGGACTAGGAATGCGGAGGTCTTGGGTTCGAATCCAACCGTGCTATCCTTACATTTTCTCTTCCTAGAAGCCTATCTGTTGATCGGCAGTGTTGACGGTAGCTAGATAACACTGCTCGGAGACCGGCAGTGCCCTGAGTAGGCTCCGGCGGGGCAAATAGATTAGGTTGGAGTACATAGTACCCCCTTAAAAAAAAAAAAAAATTAATTTCCTTACAATATTTACTTAGAAACAGAGGGCAAATAAAAACAAAATATATATTTTTTCAGATTTTTGAAAGTGCCAGCAAAAGTTAATTCATTTCGGCCAAAAGAAAATAAAAAGGAAAAAACAAAAGGTAATCGTTAATAAGTTAGAATAGAACAAAGATATAAATATTTGTTAGCAATTTAGAGCGTTAAACAAATGTATGAAGAAAATGGCGGAACATCGATTCTGTGAATATGAATATTAGGAGGTTAGTGATCTGAAATGGAAATAAAGGAAAAAAAAAAAAATAACTTCATAAAATCATAAAGTCAATTGCTGAAATAAAATAATCAATAAGAGAAATCAAATCCATTCAAGCGCTGGATAAGTCAAATTTCAAAATTTAAGAGACGTAATGAAGATCTGAAATCCAAAAATTGGGCTAATGGAAAATATGTTATTCCTTTAAAATACCTCCAGACCTATGTAGCCATAAATATTAGTGTATTATGATAGTAAAAACAAAGAAAATAAACACAGATATTGGACTAAATGAAGATTTTCTTGTTATGATTTTATCGGCCATATTGATTGCACTTAAAAATACGATGTCCACCATTTTTTTTTTTTAAATTATTTTCCGGTTATAATAGAGTTGTTGAGGAGAGAAATTAGGTTTGATTAAATGAACGAGATATGAAGACACTAATATAATGTAGCTAAGTTTACACTAACTGCACTGGACTTTATAATAAAAATGATAGAATGAATGGTGAGAGTAAAGATATGACACGATGCGATGTACAGTTGTATCTGATAGATTCCTTTAGATAGATTCCCACTGGCTTATAAACACAGGTACTCCCACACTAGCCTGCCTAAGTCAGAGAGTAGCCTCTGTTAACCAGAGAGGGCCTCTCTTCTCTCTGCTGTGGTTGCATTATCTTTGCGGTACTATTACACCGGTAGAAACTCAATTTCAAAAATGTGAAAGATCGTATACTTTTCCTTACAAAAATAAGAAAAAGTGAAATTAGATTACAATGAGCTCATCTATAGCCGCCTCCTAATAGCATCGTCTTCACTGGTAGGAATATTCAAGACACAAAATTAGTATTCAATTTTTTATTAAGTTTAACAAAAATTATTTAATCACTTTTTCATTACTAAACAAACGATAATTAAATATACGATATTGATTATTAATTAATGAAAAAATAAGAAAATTCCATAATAACATTTTAAAACAAAACAAAACAAAAAAATCTGGTGTGAAACACTCACACAACTTTCTCTCACTCCAGTTCTCAAAATTGTAATTGCCAAATTTTAGAGTTAGTGCACTAAATTTAATAAAATGCGTCGAAAACTGAAAAAAACTATTTAGTAAAAGCGTACTACCGGTTTACTAATTTTCTTGAAACTTGGAATTTTCGCCATCTATTTATTTCTAATTAATTTTGTTTGGATGATAGAATTTGTATAATCAACTATGAATAGCACTTTAAAGAAAAACAAAACCCCGACACTCCACTAAAAGTGCCCTTAAATGAATTTTCCCAGAGAAATGTTTTAAATAAAAGTTGTAGGACCTTTGTATGTTTAATTTGCATGTAGCTCTTTGTATAAGTAATTTGATATACCAAGTTTAAAGAAAATCATCGGAGCCATTTTGAGAAAATCGCAAAAACGTAAAAAAAAAAAAAACTAGTAAAGTGGTACTTCCGGTTGAGGAATTTTGACAGAAAACGTACTGTCAGATTCCATGGTGATACCTAAACGGAATATCAAGTTTCAACTTTCTACAGTTTTTCGTTTTTGAGCTATGCTGTTCACATACATACGTACACATAGAGATTATATACCGGTTTACCGATTTACCGGTTAACCGATAAATAGACAAAAAAAAAAGGTTCGGTAAATGAAAAATCTATATTCGAGAGTTTTATGAAGAAAATATTGTGTTTATAGATTTTTAAAAGGGCTAAAGAAACATTAATAAAAAAACAGGTAAACTGATACGCAATAATACACCTAATTATTAATTTTATATGATTTTTTTTTGTTTAATTTAAACTTTCTTAGGTTTGTGAGCCGCTTTAAAATCGTACAGAAAGCGCTAGTTACAATTAGCATATGTGATTTGTGCTCTGCAGTTTTTTTTTGAGATTTTTAAAAGTTCAAAATCTTTATAATCAATGTTTTTCTTAAAGAGTAAGTAGTAAATATCTCCTTTTTTAATATTTAAAAATAATAATATGTAAATATTTCACGTATTTATTACTAAATTAATAACAATTTTGAATACACCACATTATAACTGGACATTAATGCAATATTAATATAATATAAAATAACATTAAAATTTGAGCCTTAAATAATTTTTTTCCTTTATTTATGTATTATTACAAAAAAAAAAAAAATCTGGTGTGAAACACTCACACAACTTTCTCTTACTCCACTTATCAAAATTATAATTGACATATTTTATAGTTTGTGTACCAAATTAATTCAAATACGACGAAAACTAAAACACCGTTTAGTAAAAGCCCATTTCCGGTTAACTAATTTTCTTGAAACTCTGAATTTTGGCCATCCATTTATTTCTAATTAATTTTGTTTGGATGATAAAATTGTATAATCAACTTATGATAGCACTTTAAAGAAAAACAAAACTCCGACACTCCACTAAAAGTGCCCTTAAATGAATTTTCCCAGAGAAATGTTTGAAATAAAAATTGTTGCTCTTTGTATGAGTATTAATATATCATGTTTAAAGAAAATCGTCGCAGCCATTTTTGAGAAAATCGTGAAAAAGTAAAAAAATTATTTGGTAACAGTGGTAAAGTAAACGCACTTCCGGTAATCCGATTTTTGTCAAACTCGGAATTTCAACAACATATTTAATTCTAATTAACATTATTTAGATGTTAGAATTTTTTAATAAACTGAAATAGCACTTCAGATGAAAACCTAACCCCACCTCTTCCCCATAAGTGCCTTTAAACGAATTTTCCCAGAGAAATGTTTCAAATAAAAGTTGTAGCTCTTTGTATGTGTAGTTGACATACCAAGTTTCAAGAAAATCGTTGGAGCCATTTTCGAGAAAATTGCAAAAAAGTAAAAAAACCTATAAGTAAAGTAGTACTTCCGGTTGAGGAATTTTGACAGGTGACCCACTGTCAGATGCCATGATGATACCTAGACGGAATATCAAGTTTCAACTTTGTACGGTTTTTCGTTTTTGAGCTATGCTGTTCACATACATACACACACACACACACACACAGACCGTTTGCTAAAAACCACTTTTTTGACTCAGGGGACCTCAAAAGGGATATTTCCGGTGAAAGCTCGATATCGAAAATTTGACATGATTACAATACTTCCTCTTACTTTGGAGTATGAGAAAGTAAAAAAAAAAGAAAATAATTAAAAATAAAAGTTGACCGGAGAGAAAGTTCTTTAACAATAAACAATTCAAAGATATTGTAAATTAATTATTAATAAACACAATGGAGAAAAGTTTTTGTTTTAATATGAATTTTTTCTTATGCTAATTTTGGTTTTAGACATAAATATGGCCATTTATATGAGGCTAAATAGTTTCTAAGTTTCAAAAATAATCCGTTAAAACTTTAATTTTATTTTGGATAAGAATAAAAACTGTGAAAATAAAGAGACATCATCAACTTTGAATCAATTAATTATTATTCCCTATAATTCTTCCATTAAAATCACAAACAATTTGCTCTGTAGATATTAAAAAAAAATAAAAAAGTGACTGAAAGAAGTTATACAGGCAAAATAATTACAAGAATAAAATTTGAAAGTAGTGAAATAATCACGGAGACTTGGTATTTTGAAAAATTGAATAGGTTAGGTCTGTTTTTTTTTTTTGTTTTTTTTTGTAAGCATATGTAATGCAATCGTTTGATGTGATTCCTGATGTAGTAGATGTCTTGAAGAGGGCGGAAGTTAGTTGAGAGATTTTTGGATGTTAGAGCTCGAATTATTAATACGGATTTTATAAAAATAAACTGTATTTTAACAATAATTTTAACGTAATATAGGGTAACTAATAACTAGCAAAATACTTAGGAATAAATAGAAGATAAATAAGTAATAAATTAGAATGATAAAATAACGAACTAAGATGCACTACTAAAAGATAAGTTTAAATGAAACTGTGTATAGTCGCGTAAACTGCTGCTCGTGTATATGGACGTGCTCGTATCGTCTTATAAGATATAATAATCCTCTCGTTGTATATGATAGAGTTTATATATCGGTGTTGGCCACGCTCACACCAAAACATCTGTCCTAGTGTGCGACCTTCGCAGTTTGCTGACCTTATTTAGGTCAGTGGCCAACCTTATCGGTGCTTGCTTTGATGTAAAGTATTGAAAAGGGCTTTGTTGTTTGTTTGGCCGGCATTGTCTTGAAGACGGCGGCCTGCTAGGTCGCTGCTTATAAATTGCTCTTTTATTACTGCCATCCTTTGTTAAGATAGCAGCTGGCTGGAACCACTTTGACATTGGTATGACTTTCCATGTCATTACACGTAACAATGAAGAAAGGTTGTTATGAAGAGTAGTAAGCAGCTATAGAATTCAATTTAGACGCTAGGGAGAAAAAAAATCAGATATAGTAACCAGCTATAAAACATGAATTTTACTTCATGAAAGAAAAGCAAGTTAGGGTTATGAATATGAGTTATGAATTTAACAAGAAGCGGTGATGCTCAAATTGTGCATTTTTTTAAATAAAAATGTTAAATAATTACCACAATCATTTTTAGGGAAATATTTCAGCAGTTTGGATAGTTTTTTTTTTTTTATTTTTAATGACCAGAACTACCACCCTCCCAAATATATATAAAAAATTTAGTTTCCGAGGATAAAAAAAAATATAACACAAGTCTCAGTAAGAATTAATAACAATGGAGATGAAAAGCGATAGCTGTCTCATGGTAGAGGGCTACCGCTTAAAGAACCGGAAAAAAGATAGTATAATAGAAATTATTAATAATAATAATTTCTGGTATTTTATCCATGCATATTCCATTAGTTCCTCACCGGATTCGGATTTTCATCCATCGTCAGAGCAAATTCACCAACAAATTCGTGTAGAGAGTTCACTTCAACGTAATGTTTCTGTTACATTCACACTTGTTGGTCAGAAACAAGTGGAATATGCATACTATGACGGATAAAATACCAGATGTTATACAGCAATGCGGGCTCATTCACATATTCAATAATAATAATTATAATAATTGGTGACAAACTCACCTGTGGTCACAAAATTAGTAAATAACAGGACCTTGTGGCCAAGCTTAAAGATATCTATAGACTGCAGAGAGTGAGGCTGACGGCCGTGATAATTTCCTCAAACGGCCTCCAAGCAACAATTTAAGCCACCAGCTGTCTGGTACTTCCGTTGCCGCTTGTCGGCGAAGCCCAGCAAGTAGTGCTCCTAGATACCGCTAAGATAACAAGCAAATTTTTAAGTTGCAGCTGGATTGTAAGCGTTACTTTATGGCTGGAGGCTCATGAGGGAAGATCGAGAGCTGTATCCTGCCTAAGAAGTGAGAGTGAAATTAGGTAACATGAACTGTCCAAAGATTGTGGCTGTTGCCGCCCCTTTGCTCAGCGTTTCCGTAATAGCGTGATGCCAATAATAATATAACAATACAAATAATGATAGTAATAAAACTAACAGTAATATTTAAACTTGTGTATCAGAACAGTGATTCAAATATGGGCGAAAGCCAATAAGAGATCACTGATTAGAAAGAAAACATCCCTGAGTCTGACACGAGCGCCTAAAGTGGTGAAAAATACAATATTAATAATAATAAAAAAAAGTTGAAAATGTTTCAACAGAAACACGACAGGTCGCGAGTATAAATAAATTTAAACAAAATGATAGACTCTTTTTTTTTATTTGTAGAGGGTAATGTAGGGAACATCCATAAAGTTACTTTCGGTAAATGGATCTAATGGATGATGACAACAACCATTCAAGTGATGTACTTTAAGAGCTTTTGGAAAAACCGAATGAAAATAGTAACCCAAAATCTCGAAGCAGCTAACTACTTTCTAATGTAAAGTTGCTTTAAAAGCCTAATTGCCGGATCATTTGATCTTGTCAAAAGGCATGATTAAGGGGGGTGGAAGTGTTCATCACGGATAATGAAATTTTAGGAAGTATACAAAGCGAGATTAAGGACGTGAACGTTAAAAGAGTAATAAAAAGGTCAGAACCCCTCGAACCATGTTTTCTAACCTGTGTTAGCCAGTCTTCCGAGACATGTCAGTATGTATGGAGGTCAGGTTTGCAGTGGAGCTCTATATACTGAACAGGAAACCTTGTTTATATTGTCTCCGATATGTGCATACTAGCTCTCAATGCAAAAGTCAGACATTTAGTAAAATACTCCGGATCACATAATATAGAAGAATGTGATGCCAGCAAAACCGAATGCATTCACTGCCAGAGAAGTCACCTGGCAGTGGATGCAGTCTGCTCAAAATATAAAGCTGTAAACAAAATGGCTAGAGAGAAAGCGATGAAAGATTCTACATTCGTTGGAGGCACTTAGAAATTACCATGAGTATTAAGTTTCCGGTACATTATATCGGAGGAAGAATTTAAACAAACAAAAAAAAGGAACCTATAACAGTTTCAGGTTCTGTTTAGCCGACAATAGATACCGCCGCATTAAGAAACAAAAAAATTTAAAAAAAAAACACTCAACATAAAGGATATTATTGAAAACTGCAAACGGTGGCAATTTAGATCATCCAGTAATGAAGGTATTTATTGGAGTGATCGACTCATTAAGCCGAGGAAATCGGAATTTATATATTAATATTTATTTGAAACAATTTTCGGAGAAAAATAATTTTGTTTTGATTTGACGGAGCTGTATCGTTTCGCTTGCCACTCAGCTACCATTTCAGCATAATGTTCGGTTCCTCTAAATAATATTGTAATATGGACAATTAAATATTTAATGAAAATGCGTGCCACAAGTAATTGTTTCAAATAATGCAGTAGCATTAATTTTGTTGCAGTAACAAAGCGAAGAAGATTTGCAAATATACCGCGCCATACGTTCCAAGGGATCTGGGAATTATTCCCGATGGAAAAAAAAAATTGCCCAAGATGTCACTGTGTTAGGTAAAAATTAAAAACAATCTAGCCAAGGACATTAATACGACTTTTCTGAAGGTTTAATTGACTTCCTCTTACTCCTAGTAAGAGGAAGTATTGTAATCGTGTCAAATTTTCGATATCAAGTTTTCACCGGAAATACCCCGTTTTGAGGTCCCCTCAGTCCAAAAAAAAAAAATGGTTCTTAGAAAATGGTGTGAGTGTGTATGTGAACAGCATAGCTCAAAAATGAAAAACCGTAGAAAGTTCAAACTTGATATTCGGTTTTGGTATCACCATGGGATCCGACAGTAGGTTATCTATCAAAATTCCTCAACCGGTAGTACCACTTTATTAGTTAGTTTTTTTTTTACTTTTTTTGCGATTTTCGCAAAAAATGCTCCGACAATTTTCTTCAAACTTCGTATGTCAACTACGCACACAAAGATCTACAACTTTTATTTAAAACATTTCTCTGGAAAAATTCATTTAAGGGCACTTTTTGGGGAAGGGTGGCATTATGTTTTTTCTAAAGTGCTATCATAGTTGATTATACAATCCACCAACCAAACAAAATTAATTAGAAATAAATAGATGGCCAAAATTGCCGAGTTTCAAGATAATTAGTAAACTCCGGAAGCGCGCTTTTAATGAAAAGTTTTTTTTTTTTCAGTTTTAGACTAATTTTATTAAATTTGGTACTTTAATGGGAGTTTCAGGGGGTTTAAAATTAATAACTAAATACTATTACTACTGCACTATAATTTATATATATATACAAGTATATATACACTTATGATTCTAAGGACTTGATTTATGAGATTAAGAGACAGGGAGATAAACTCAATGAGAGACTGAGAGATAGGCAAGTGTTGATGTGTAATAGATTCGATGCTTTGTTTGGCTGATCACACAGAAGGTATCTTTGCTCTTGAAGATGGTGATAGAATCAAGATCTCAGGAGTACATCCATTAAGCTATGGATGCAGGACCGATCAAGGGAATGGTGGGTCAAAACTCCAGGCCAGAGGCAGTCGAAAACGTTTATTCATAGCCACTCGCCCAAGCTAACTGCGGAATTACTCCAATTAGGCCGGGTGGCCATAAGGATAGCAGTTGGCGTTATCACTGGCCATTGTAGATTAAATAAGCACATGTAACGCATGGGCCTGTCAACGGATAGCCTATGTAGGTTTTGTCAGGAGGAAGAGGAGACGGCACTGCACGTGGTATGTCAGTGCGAGGGGCTGGTCTGGCTAAGGTACCGCCTCTTTGGTAAAGAGAAGCTGGTGGCAACAAGCCTCAGCCAGGGCCCTCTCTCGGACCTATTAAGTCTTTTAAGGCAAGCAGGACTCTGATTGACTACCTGGGAGCCCCCCAATTCCCAGTCCGGTTAAGGACAGGGGGGTCTCCAACTCGGGGGGTGCCACAATAGATCCTTGGGGTGTCGCGGAGGCGTAGGCTGAAGAGCCAATTCCCCCGTTAGAATCTATCTATCTATCTATGGTGATAGAATGGGGGGCCTCCACTGTCCCTTTTTCCTTCAATTTAGACCCCTGTGATAGGGGGGATGTAGGACGGTGCTTCATCCCCAACCATTGGTTGGCTTCGTTTCCTTTTTTATACGAGCTTGGCGTTCCTTGCGGACAACAGGGAACTAATTTAACTTGTCATATGCCATCACAGTACAACTAACTAAAAGGTTGTCAAAATTACAATTTTGAGAACTGCAGTTTAAGAGAAAGTTGTGTGAGTGTTTCATACCAGATTTTTTTTTTTTGTTTCTAAGTTATGTTAAAATTGCTGGTTTTGAGAGAAACTTAAAATCTATAGTTGCTCAAAAATCCCCTAAATATATATAAATATTTTTTGGCAAAACTTTTGTCAAAATTGTCACAAAATACTATGAAAAAACCATGGTTGAGAAAACGACCATTATTCTGGTTGCCAATCATTTTTCTATTCTGCAAGCTTGTAAGTTTCAATTTTCAAATGCCCAAGATGCATCGAAATCTATAACAGTCGTTGTATCACCTGTTTAGTTGTGTACATTGAATCTTACTCCTTTGCATATAAAGTGCCATTTTATTTTCCTGTCATAATAAATTAGCTAATTATGATTTTTAAAGACGATTCCTTGGAAACATATGGTAATTACATTCATGAATATTTTCCAAATAACTATCTCAATTTTGTCACTACCAAACATGTGTGTTTATATACATTTAGTGAATGTAATAAAGCTTTTAGAATATTAGAGAGTCAAATATTAATTAATATTTAATATTAAAAATAATTACAATTGAATTATAAAATAAGGACGATAAGGAATAATGAACTATCAAGTAAAATGGATGTGGGAAATGACCAAAATAGCTAAACACCCTGATACAATTGTTTCATCTGATTATAGTGATGTAGTACCATTTATACCATCTTTTGAAAAAGTATGTGCTATATTTCAATAAAAATATTATTTTTTGTAAAAAAATACAATGCTCTGAATACTATCTGGAACAAACTGTTAGTTCAAACTGTTTAATATCAGTTTCTAACATGGTTTTCTCTAAGAAATGACTTCTCAGCAAAACATGAAGAACGCGGGATTGCTTAATTATAAATGAAAGAGTTAAATATCACACAACTTTCTCTTACTCCAGTTTTCAAAATTGTAATTGTCAAATTTTATAGTTTGTGTACCAAATTTGATGAAATTCATTGGAGTTCGTCGAAAACTGAAAAAAAAAGTTCAGTAAAAAGCGCACTTCCGATTTACTAATTTTCTTGAAACTCGTAATTTTGGCCATCTATTTATTCCTAATTAATTTTGTTTGGATTGTAGAATTGTATAATCAACTATGATAGCACTTTAGAAAAAAAACATAACCCCATCCCTCCCCCAAAAGGGCGCTTAAATGAATTTTCCCGGAGAAATATGTTGAATAAAAGTTGTAGCTCATTCTATGTATTGTTGATACATCAAGTTTAAAGAAAATCGTTGGAGTCGTTTTAGAGAAAATAGCAGAAAACTCCGATTCGATCCGATTTTTTTAAACTCAAAATTTCAACAACACATTTAATTCTAATTAATATTATTTAGACGATAGAATTGTGTAATAAGCTGAAATAGCACTTTAGAGATAAAAAAAAAACCTAACACCTACCTTTCCCCCCCCCCCAAAAGTGCCCTTAAATGCATTTTCCCGGAGAAATGTATCAAATAAAAGTTGTAGATTTTTGTAAGAGTAGCTGATATATCAAAGTTTAAAGAAAATCGTCGGAGCGATTTTTGAGAAAAATGGAAAAAAAAAAATAGTAAAGTATTATGTTTCTGGATTTCTGAGATATTAAGAAATAATTCCAAAATATTTAAATCCCATTAATTGCAGGATAAAAGTCACCCAAATATGTTTGATCTACTGTCAATGGAATTTGCAAGGGTATTTGAAAGAGAACTGAGTCTTGCACAAAGTATACCATTGGTACAAAGAGATGAAAGTGTCCCTATTTTAATAAGACCACAAATCATGAAAAGAAGAGTTAAAGCAGTACAGAATGATTCGGAGTTCGTTAAGCCTCCGTTTTATATGAAAAAGTAAGTGGAACTTTTTATTAGAAGTAATTATTGTACTTATTTTTTTGTTAAGGAAATTTTTTGGTTGATTAAGAATTTTTGTTGATTAACTAAAAAGTTAGAGTCATGCAAAGACACTTGGAAATAGAGATTTTTGGTTCCTAATTAACCATAACTGCTAATAATATAAATACCCAGATCGATGTAAGATATTGGTCTGATTATAACTTTAGAAAATTTCAAAGGCCTTTGTAGCCAAGTGTAGGTATAACAGAGCCTTATCCTATTTTTCAAATCGCCTGCCAAGTAAACTTCTTCAAAATCAACGTTTGGCAACCAGTAGCCAGCTGTCTGATCCCCCATTGGAACCAATTAAAGAAAATCGTGCTAAAACCCATGGTTGTATATCTGGGAATGGAATGTATGTATGTAGAAAACAAAATTGCAAATCTAAAGAATGCTAGTGATCGGTCAACACCTCCCAAAAAGAATTCAATGCTCAATTTAGGAGCAAAAAATAAAGGGAATTCTTTATCATTTAGGCAATAAGTTGTCTGTTCAAAAAGTGCCATTTTAATAGTAGATAGACATGATGTGCATACTGTAACGTTTTTCTTTCTAAACTAGCTACTGCAACTAGTTTTAAGTTCGTATAGATAAAATACTCTAAACTTCAATAAAGAAAACACCAATTTATTTTTATACACAATAAATTACAAAATACAGCACTTAGTAATAATTACTTCACAGTTTAAACCGCAAAAGTTCACTTTGTTCACTTTTTATACACTTTTCACAAACTAATGAATTCGTTTGTAACTGGAAAACTCTCCCAACTCTCTGGGTCCCTCTATTTATAGCGGTGGAGAACTTTCTAGAATCTTCTCAAATCTTCCAGAAAGAACTATTCGCCAGCGCTTCCTAGCGGCCACTAAGAGAACTTGAAGTCCCTACTCTCTCTCCTAGATGGCACCACCGGCTGCGTTACAATACTTACCTCCTTATATTACTTTTAGCTTACTCTTAATAAGAGAATGTATTTAACCGTGTCAAGATATCGAGTTTTCACCGGAAAAACACGTTATGAGATCCCCTGAGTTCAAAAAACGTGTTTTTTTTGGTGTGTGTGTGTGTACATAAGTATGTGAACATCACAACTGGATAACGAAAAAATCGGAGAACCTTCATACTTGAGATTCCATTTGGTTATCACCACCATGGGAACCGCCAGGAACTTCAATGTCAAAATTCCTCGACCACAAATATCACCTTACTGAATGGATTTTCCAGTTTTCTTTTCTTTTTTTTTTTGGTGATTTTCTCAAAAACCGCTCGAAACGATTTCCTTTAAACTTAGAATATTAACTACTCATACAAAGAGTTACAACTTTTATTTGAAATATTTTTCTGGTAAAATTCATTTAAAGGGACTTTTGGACGATGAATTGGGTTATGTTTTCCTCTCTGAAGTGCTATTTCAAGTAATTTTATAATTGTGTCATCTAAATAATAGTAAATAGAATTATTATTATTGAAACTGGGTGCCTATTGGCTTGGGACCTAAGCCTCTATGTGGCTTAAATCCCCCCATTCCCCCCCCCAAATTCATCCCTCTATTTAATCTCCCCCGGTAGTCTACCGGTCAATCTGCAATATCCCAAGACATCAGAGATATTTTCCGTGGTAGCCTGCATCATTTTGTGGTCATGACCGGTTTCGGGCGTTCGCCTATCTGGCATCAGGATGCGTTTGTCAGACAGTCTGATAACAAGACTTGCACAGAGCAAATTCAGTTTATACACTAGTGTCTGACAAACGCATCCTGAAGATGGGCGAACGCCTGAAACCGGTTATGGCCACAAAATGAAGCAGGCTACCATGGAATATATCTCTGATGTTTTCCAGCTCTGCGAAACCAATCACCACAACATCCCAGGACATTCCTCATTTCCAAATCACCCGTATTATAACGGAAATAATTTCAGTCTTCTACGATTTTATCCATAAAAATACCGATATTTTATTAAAAATTTGTTATGAACTTTTATTGGGAAATTTTATTCTCGAGAAAGTTCATTTAGAGAAGTTTTAGGTGAATGGGAGTGTATCGTTTCTACAAAAAAAAGCCATTTTATTAAGTTCAGATTCTCTAAATTGATTTAAAATTGAAGATAAGCAAAAATTATAAGTTTGAGGAAAATTGGTCACTAAATCTGTGTAAATTGCAGTAAGAGAAAGTCGTGTGAGTGTTTCACACCAGATTTTTTTGGTTTCAAACTAAGTCCCCCCTCCAAAAAAAAAAAAAAAATTCCCTGCATTATCCCCAAAGTAAATACGTGGACAAGGTGAAAAGTTCTCGGCCTAGTAGTGAAAATTACTTTTTTATTATATTAAAAATGCATTTCTTTCTCAATGTAGTCTCCCTTTAGTTCAATAACTTTGTCCAACTACTGTTCCAATAACTGGATTCCGTCCCTCAATTGCGATTCTGGAAGGTCAACAAATATCCATTTACCGCTGCTATCACCTCTTCATTTTACCCAAAAGGTTTTCCAGGTACAAATTTCTTAAGGTTTGGGAATAGATGAAAGTCAGAGCGATCCAAATCTGGCGAATAGGGAGGATGTTCCAACAATTCATACTTCAAATCCCTCAATTTTTCCATTGTGGGAGGTTGCATTGTCCTGGTGAAAGAGGATTTTTTCTTTTGTAAACCAGGCATTTTCTCTCTAATTTTTTCATCTAGCTGGACAAAAAATGTGCGTGGTATTCCCCAATTATTGTTTGACGCTTTGGGAGATAGCCAACCAAAAAACACTAGCCATAACCTTTTCAGCCGATGCAATTGTCTTTGCTTTCTTCGGTACAGAGCCACCGGCTTCCCCCCACTGCTTGGACTCGTTGTTTTGACTCAGTTGTAAAGTGATGAACCCACGTTTCATCCATCGTATCAAATTGGTGCAGAAAATCGGGTGGATTCTTGTTAAAACGTTATAAACATTGCTGAAAAACTCGATTCCTCATTTGTTTTGTGATCAAACGTTTAACAAATGCGGCACCCATCTTGACAAAGCTTTCTCAAACTGAGTTTTTCGTGTAAAATGTGCCCCTACCTTTTCTTCTGAGATGCCTACAATCTTAGGTATCTCACACACTTTTAATCATCGATCATCTAGAATCATATTGTGTATCTTCTTGATATTTTCTTCGATAGTCGCATTTTTTGACCATCCTTCAGAGTGTAATAGAATGAGAGAGAAGACAGGCCCTCTCTGGTACTCTCTGACTTGAGCAGGCTAGAGAGAGAAAGAAAATACAATATTTAATAACTTTCACCATGTATAAAATGATTTGAAAGGATTGTCACAATACATGGCAATAAATATTAATAATACATAAGGGACGTAGAGATATGGCACGATGCGATGTCTGGTTGAATCTGATAGATATCCTCTAGATAGATTCTCACTGGCTTATATACACAGGTTCTCCCACTCTAGCCGCTTAAGTCAGAGAGTACCAGAGAGGGCCTGACTTCTCTCTCTTTCTATTACATCAAGACAGGCCCTCTCTCTTTCTATTTATTACAAGAGTATCATCTTCAATCGTTGTACCACCAAGTTTAAACTCAGCTGCCCATTTTTTTTTACCGTTGATAATGAAGGTGCGGTCCAACTTTGGATGAATTTGTATTGGCGATAAACCATCCAAAACGAAGAATTTTATGACGGAACGGTATTCAAATTTATTGATTTTGTCAAAAACACGCAACATGCAACTTAAAACAGCCATAAAAACAAACTATCTGTCTGATCAAATTCATATTTTGGTATTTACTTTTACAACAAGTGTGCCAACATAACAAAACAGTAATTTCATTTGTAACAGTGCAATCTATGGGCTAGGCCGAGAACTTTTTACCTTGTCCTAGTATGTATGTTAAAATTAACTTTATACGTTAATTATTGAACAAGGATCTTTTAATTTTAAACAGAGAATAATATAACTTTCGAATATTAGAACAAAATTTTATTGGCTAAACGAATGCAAATCTTGCACAGATTGAAAATAAATTCCCTTTCTTTCTCCTTCTCTCGCATTAACAGGCGGCTCCTATTTGAAATATCTGTCGCAGTGCAGCCCATGAACGTTTGTTATATTGGATGGTCACGCAATGAAATTATTTAAAGCTAAACTTACTTAAACCTATAGATGTTGAGATTACAAAAAGGGTTGGAAATTTTACAAAGCAAAAGAAACTTTGCAATCAGCATTAAAATATAAAGCAGCAGGATTTTTTTTTTGCACTGATTAAAAAATAAGTATAAACTTTGGCATGGTTTTTTTTTGTTTTTAAGATTTTTAAAAGTTCCAGCAAGAGTGAATTCATTTCGTGCCAGCGATGATGAAGTATGGAATAAAATAAAAGCTGATAAAAACATTAAATGATAAGAAATGATGATGATAACAAATAATATTAATGAATGTGAAAATAAAACTTGGAAAATGAATAAATTAATTTTGAGAAAACATCTTTGGACATTTTCTTAGTATAATAACTTTACTTGTTTTTTCTTTGATTGACTTAATCTGAATGTATCATATATAAGATTCTGGTTTCAAATCATATGGTATCCTACTTTTTATATAGAAAAGTTTAGCTTCAATAAATCACTAACAAAGTGCTTTCAAGTACCAAACTGGAATATAGAATATGATAATTCTTGTGTGTTATGTCTTAATTTACATTTACTGTGTAAAAGTCATGCTATTTTTATTATTATAATTTTTTTAAATATGTTTAATGGTGTCGATTGCTGGGGTATTTGGCCATATTATTTGGTATATACAGGGTGTCCCAAGGTATATGGATAACGACTTTTTATCGGAAACTAAGATAGCTAGAAAAAAAACTAAAAACTACGTGTCCCCATAGTTTTATGTTAGAAAACCAAGTTTAATTTGCAAATTTGTTTTGGTGTTTCGAGAAGCGAGATACAGGAACCAACTTCATTTTTTCAAATAGGGAGGTGTGGTTAAATAAACGTGTCTATTACATTTATTTAAAAAATAGATTCCTCTATTTTTTTGTAAGAAAAATTTACTTGAACGGTTTTTTTCTATGAGTGATATTTTATAATTTATGAATGAAAGCATGATTCCTATGAGAAATTTCAAATTATTATTTATATATAACGGTTTTTTGATTGAATAAGAAGAAAAGTACTATTTTATAATAAATTTTACTCCTCATTAATAACAGATATTGCTCGAACTGGCCCCCACCATGCAGAGATGCATACACATGCTTTTTCCTGCCAATTGTACCTTACGACCAAAGAAATACATCTCTAATGTATGCACGGTTATAAGTATGCGTCTGTGCATGGAATTTTCTTTAATTTCATGAATTCTCACCAACAGATAATATAAGCGTGTTAAAAAATTAAGTGTGTACAGTCTTGAGTATACATACCAATAAATAAGTTCATTCCAATAAATACATTCATTCTAATGCTTACCGCACGACCCAATTATAAAAATTGGTACAATACTGGATATTCCTCACACACCGCGTACTTAAAACTAGGATAAAACTATGTACACTATTTACATAACATTCACACTCACATTGACACAGATGCCGGGGTTGCCATTCCCGGCTCACTCTCATCCTACCAAAAGCCAGTGGCTCCCGAATTAAAAACAAAGTATAGTAAAGGTTTCCTGTACGATCTAAAGTTGTATTTTTTTTTTTAATTATTGGAAGTCTAAAAGTGTGTACAAGTAAATTCAAATAAATCTAATAAATAACCATTAATATTGGGCTAAAAGTCATGATGTAGCTTTATTAAAATTGTAAGGAATAACTTCCAGGTTTTTCTCAACATCCGGACATTATAAGTACTTCAACAAATACAAATTCATCAACCGACATTCCTATTCCCCTTTCTTTACTGCCAAATCTTTCTCTTCAAAAGATCTACAGACAAACAATCCGCAAAATCTTTCATAAAGAAAAATGCCTGTATGACCTATTCACCGAACATTTTCTTGTCCACTTCTCAATTAAGGCACGGTTTTCTAAACATAACAATCCTATTCATAGAACAGCACACTTCATCATATTATGAAAATTCTCCTCAATTTACAAGATCTTTAAACCCCTAAATACTAATAAGTCCATTTCCATTCTCATACCCTAGGGTAAATATTTGTACGTATTCACTACTTTAGCTTCCACAGTTATCCCCTACCATGCATTGCTATTTCTGCTACTGATAAGCGATCTTCTGTGATATTTTTCAAGCCAAGGGACGACATTAGGGATTATTGTGGTAAATCGGGAGCATTCTTCTTCTCTCTATTGATTATCTTATCATCGCATCATATCTGAACGACCGCTATGCCTTGATTGCCCAAGACACTTTCCATTCGTTTTATTTCCCATACCCGCTGGTGTCTCGCAGCAGAGTTTACATGTTTTTTTTTTTTTATACCCAACAAAGGCGGCTGGTTTCCCATTACATCCAAAAACTACCGTGATAGCCTGCTTTATTTCTTCGACCAGTTTCGGATGTTTGCTGATCATCAGGATGTCCTTGATAAAGCAGTGTGTTTAACACAGACTTGCACAAAGCAAAATCATTTTATACACACTCTTTAGCTTCCGGAAATTCGTCTCTTTTAAACAGAAAAATCCGTCCCTCTCGTATTAATGAACTATATTTTCCTTCCAATCATCACTCAATTAAGTATTTTAATTCCCACCTTCACAATTCCCAACTAACCACAGTGATAGGCAATATATAAAATCGTTCCACAAATAAAACAGGACCTAGGATTTTTGTATTTAAGTCTGTCTCTATGTAAATGTATATGTGCGTTTTCATATATAATTGTATCTACATATGCAGCTGGTTTCTACTGAATTGAATCTTTTACTGAAGGGTTCGACTCTCTCTTGAAAGTAAATAAGTTTGAGTGATTTAATTTATGGATCCCTTTTCTTCGTCACTGTTCCAGAACAAACACTAAATCAACTCTTCAAACTTATAGTAAAGCATATTTCTGTCGGATAAATTCGAATGGAATTTTTTTTTTTTTTTCTGGCATTAGCCTTGACGCCATACAGCCATAGCTCTGAATGGAATTATGAAGAAAGTGTAGCTGTTTCTTCTGCATTGATATAGTAAACAGATAATGATCTGAATCTACTCTAGCAAAGTAATTTAGTTCAGTAAAAATGTGTAGCTATTAAATTTGAGCTCGTTTGTTTATATTTCCTCCATGTGTCAGCTAAAATAGAATGGTCACTTAACCATAAATAAAATAAAAAAAAAACTTTCCAGAGATTACAGCGACAAACCAAGTCGATGTGGCTGCTCAATTTCATTGAGTTGCTATAAAAACACAGATTACTAATCTATCTTCATGAGACAATCTCAAGTCCAAAAGACACAAACGTTACAAAACTAAAGTAAATAGCGCAAAGAATAAGCGAAATAAGAATGAAACATACATAAATAAACTCAATACGCAGGGCCTTAAATAATACTATTTATCAATGACCGTAGATGTGATTATGGAGGATTCCCAAGGAGGCTTTTTTTTATAAATAGCCTATATAGTATAAATTATCTTTGTTTAACAATTAGCGAATTACTTTAACAGTCGACTGATATATTTCTGAGAAAATAGGCTGCAGTTACTGCAGATATAAAACCGAAATATCTACAGTAATTTGGAATTTTGCTGAGGTGGTGATTCTTATAATGAATAATGTGTGAATATAATTATTTATCTGAGGCTCCATCTTTAATTTCCGATTTGGCTTTACAAGTAACACTTGTTTATAATTTATGCCGTCAACAATTAAATAAAACAAAGATACCGGCGACAATTCTGTATATATGTCCATAGAACAGTATGAATAACATTCTCTTATATGAATGAGATTGTTGAAGTTATCAGGGAAGGCAAAGGCAAAAAACAACAATCACAACTAACCATACGTGAAAAGATGAAACTATTGGAAATACGCCAAAAAGTCTGAAACTTTCACTGGCCAAGATCATTCTTTATTTATATTGTAATTTATAAGCGGCAGAATGTTTTAGTGAATGGAAGAACCGCATTCCACTAAAAATTGACCACTTCTACTATTTCATGTTATGTTTTACAAATTATATTGAAACTATTTCATTATAGTTGGTCGTAAGTTATTTCTGAAGGCCTGGAAAAATACTGAGCAAATTATCTTTTAAAAGTTGTTGTTGTTGGCTCCGCAGAACTGGAAAGCATCAGAGATATTTTCCATAATAGCCTGCTTCTTTTTGTGGTCATCGACCGGTTTCGGGCGTTCGCACATCAACAGGATGCGTTTGTCAAACAGTGTGATAACATAGATTTGCAC
>JAAEAF010006810.1:0-51177 GCA_011037195.1 Triatoma infestans
TACAATTACAAAAATTGAAAAATGAAATTCACTAGAAAATTCAATAATGGGAAATATTGAAGATATTTCCGCTGAGAAAGTAATTTAAAAAAAGCAATCAAATTATCTGATAGATAATTTGTTTAATTATGAAATTAAAATTTTTACGTACTTGTAAATTGTGGATTCTCGTTGAAAATATCCCAAACAGCTGGCACCAATGTAATGTAATGGTGTGGAGTTGTAGTTGTAGAAAGTGGTAGTGTGTAGCACGAGCGTTTTAGTGAAAAGGGCTTATTAGTTTGTAATTTTAAAAGAGAATGAAGTTTAGTAATAATTGAGAAGTCACCACTGTTTTATATAATAAATATAATCTTTCAAATAATAACTACAAGTTAATTGATTATTATAAGCTTATTTAAATATATTGTGAAACTGGCACTGATACTTAGAGAGCAATTCCTGAAGTGTCCTGTTTGAAGGTTGATGTGAGACTCTCTTTTTTGAACTGAACTATTTGAAAGCTATGGCAGACTCTATTCTTTGGAATTGCTCTCTCTCTCTCTCTCTCTCGCGGGGGAATTTTCTTACAAAGGTTTGGCCTAACGGAATTTAGTGTCTTTGTTTTCTTAATAGCAATGACAGATTTAATATACCTGGTTCTAAAATACACACTTTCTGAAGGTAAATTCACAGCACTAAAATAATTATAAAATATTAACAAAAATACAAGTTTGGATACTATAAAATATTCAGAAACTTTAAACTATTATTTTTCGATTTTGTCCTTCCACTACACAGAATTGTCTAATAAACTGATACACTTCAGATAAAAACCTAACCCTACCCCTCCCCTAAAATTGTCCTTAAATGAATTTCCCGGAAAAATGTTTGAAATAAATGTTACAGCTCTTTGTATGTGTAGTTTATATAGCAATTTTGAAGAAAATCGTCGGAGCTTTTTTTGAGAGAAACGTAAAAAAAAAAACTAGAAAAGTGTACTTACGGTTGGGGAATTTTATTTATTTTATTTTTTTTTATCAACTAACGGCATAAGCCTTATGGTTGAAGTCATTACAAGTGATACATAAATATAATAATAGTAAAGTAATACATACAAATTTAACAGTAAAACTTCAAGTAGTGAAAAAATGTTTCTTGAAAAGTCCAGACGCCATTTGGAAATCCACATCACCAAGAACATACTCATTCCATGACCTGCATATTCTACAAATGATGTTAGCGTTGAACAGCGCATTAGAATTAGCGACAGGGACCACGAAATGCGAAGTACTGCGCAAGCAGCGAGGTGGTACATGATAGGGAATGGCAGCAAGTAGCGCCATGCAATCAATTTCACCATTCAAGAGCTTCTTCAAGAATAGAAGATCAGCATTACGACTTCTAGACTCTAGAGAGCAGAAATGAGTAGCACCGCTGGATAACCTTTTGTTAAAAATCCTGATAAAACGGGTTTGTATAGAATCAAATCAACGACGCATACTCAAGAAGGCTTCTAACATATGCATTATACACCGTTAGACCGCTTTGGGATCTCTAAGATCACGAGTGTGCCTTATTACAAAACCCAGCGTTGTCGATGCTTTCCTACATACATATTCAAACTGATTCGTGAAAGAGAGGTCATGACTCAGAGTAACTCCTAAATCCTTCACGTTACGAGTCCTCTCCAATGATTTGCCATCAATGAGGTACTGATACGATATAAAACTCTTTTTACGATAAAACAAAATGACTTGGCATTTTTTAACATTAAGCTCCATGCCATTACTGCAGAAACAGTCAGAAAGGTACTGTCAGATCCCATGGTGATACGTAAACGAAATGTCAAATTTCAACTTTCTACGGTTTCTCGTTTTTGAGCTATGCTGTTCACATAACAGACACACATACAGATCCAGTGTACTATCGTGGGATAGGTATTTTTAATATAGTTTCATAAATATTTTAAATCTTTACTTCTATTTATAAATAGATTGCTGGGATAGTAAGAAAAGGTGAAATTAATTTCCAAAGAACAGATAGATTTGTGTAGGGGAAGGGAGTTCCGGGATGCATTTTTTGTACTTTCATGTATAATTATTTTACAATATTAAGGCTTAGTAAGTCCCACTAGTATTTTTTACATGCAGGGTATTGGTGAAAACTCAATATCAATGATTTCACACGATCGTAACGCTTCCCCTTCCTAGGAATAAGAGAATGTAACAAAAAAATCGATTAACCGAAATTTGCTTACTGATAAAAAAACCTATCACCTTTTATTTGAAACATTTTTAAGGGAAAATTGATTTTCCTGGGCGAAATATTATTCTTTCTCTTCTAATGTCATTTCGGTACATTCATAAAATCTTGTAGGAGACAAGGAAAACTAAAAATTAATAAAATTTCTCATTTAAGAAAACTTGTCCATCAGAAAAGTCAATATTGCAGTAAGATAAATTCGCCAAAACCCAAAAAGAACCTAGATTTTAACTTTCTCTTATTTTTTTTTGTTTGGTAAGTATTAGTTTTGGAGCACGTGATTCATAACAGAATTAAGAACAATATAATGATTACGTCATATTTCGAAATGATTTAATATAAAGGATCATTGCGTAATATTCAATTGTTTGTTTGGACAATAGAAAGTATTAAAAGTAATCTAAAAGTTATAAGATGTTGAATCTTTTATCATCTTTATATTTTCAAACAGTATGTTTTATGTTTGCCGATATTACCGAAGAAAGAGAGTTATTAAAAACCAAGATTGCTACAGAAATAACATATTTTTGCTTTCTCTTTGACTTTCTCTTACTCCTATTAAGAGGAAGTATTGTAATCGTGTCAAATTTTCAATATCGAGCTTTCACCGGAAATATCGGTTTTGAGGTCCCCTGAGTCAAAAAAAGTGATTTTTAACAAAAGGTGTGTGTGTATGTGAACAGCATAGCTCAAAAACGAAAAGCCGTAGAAAGTTGAAACATGATATTCCGTTTAGGTATCACAATGAGATCCGACAGTGGGTCATCTGTTATAATTCATCAACCGGAAATACCACTTTACGAATTGGTTTTTTTACTTTTTTACGTTTTTCTCAAAAATGGCTCCGACAGTTTACTTGAAACTTGGAACATTAACTATGCATACAAAGACCTACAACGTTTATTTGAAACATTTC
The DNA here is from genome assembly GCA_011037195.1 of Triatoma infestans. Taxonomy (NCBI): domain Eukaryota; kingdom Metazoa; phylum Arthropoda; class Insecta; order Hemiptera; family Reduviidae; genus Triatoma; species Triatoma infestans. The sequence goes on from JAAEAF010006810.1 coordinate 3,161, forward strand.
TCTGGAAAAATTCATTTAAGGGCAGTTTAGGTGGAGAGGTGGGGTTAGGTTTTCCACTACAGTGCTATTTCAGATTATTATACAACTCTATCATCTAAATAATATTAATTAGAATTAATTATGTGGTTGAAATTCCGAGTTTGAAAAAAAAAATCGGATAACCGGAAGTGCGTTTACTCTACCACTTTACTAAATGATTTTTTTTTCACTTTTTCGCAATTTTCTCAAAAATGGCCGCGACGATTTTCTTGAAACTTCTTGTATAAGATAAACATACAATGATCTACAACTTTTATTTAAAAAACTTCTCTGGGAAAATTCATTTAAGGGCACTTTTAGGGGACGGGTGGGGGTTATGTTTCTCTCTAAAGTGCTATACTCATAGATGATTATACAGTTCTTTCATCTAAACGAACTTAATTAGAAATAAATAGATGGCCAAAATTCAGAGTTTCAAGAAAATTAGTAAACCGGAAGTGCGCTTTTACTAAGCAGGTTTTTCAGTTTTGACGAATTACTTTAAATTTGGTAAACAAACTATAAAATTTGTCACTTATAATTTTGAGAATTGGAGTAAGAGAAAGTTGTGTGAGTGTTTCACACCAGATTTTTTTTTTTTAAGAAATTTGATCAAAGATACAATCGCAAAATCACCTAATTTCTATTAAATAAGATAGGAATTTTTATTTTCTCTTACTGCTAAGTATGAGAAAGTATTGCGATCTTGTCAAATTTTCGAAATTTGAGCTTTCACCGGAAAATTCATGTTTTGAAGTCCCCTGAGTGCGAACAAAATGGATTTTAACAAATGGCCTGTATGCAGTATGTGTGTGTATGTAGGTTTTAACAAAATATCTCAAAAACCAAAAATAGCAGGAAGATTAAACTCGGTATCCATTAAGGTATTACCACCGCTTGACATAAAGGTTTCGGGCGAAATCCAGTTTTTCATAGTTTTCTTGAAAACAGATCCAACGCTTTTCTTTTAACTGCTTATACTATCTACATACCTATCGCTTTTATTTTGAAACACTTTCTGGGGAAAATGTATTTTTACGGGTTTGTGGAGGAACAGAAGCTTTAAGCTTCCCTTTAAAGTAACACTTGAGTACAACATATTGATCTTTCTCACGTATAATAATATTAATATACATAGGAAGTATCGCTGGAATTCCAAATTTGAAAAAAATCCGTTTAACTGGAAGTGCGATTTTACAGAACAGGTTTTCGAGATTTTTGAATGTTTCTCGAAAACGACTATAATTGATTTCCTCTAAAAACTTGGAATACTAAGTGCATAGATATAAAACCTATAAGATTATTGTTATAACTAAATAGTTAAATTTATTTGTTAAATATTATTAGCGCTCTCTACAATGTAATTAATTTTGTACCAACCTTGGTTGGTAAGTTGGCATTTGTCCCGCCTCTACTATCTATAAAGTTTTGTTAGGACATTTAAGTATAGTTGTTGTGGTTGGTTCCGCAGACCTGGAAAGCACCAAAGACATTTTCTAAAATAGCCTGCTTCTTTTTGTGGTCATCGACCGGTTTCGGGCGTTCGCCCATCTTCAGGATACTTTTGTCACCAAGTATGATAACACAGACTTGCACAAAGCAAATTCAGTTTACACACTGACCAACTTTTAAATGTATTTAATAACTAAACTCTTAAACTAGGTCAATAGGGGTAGGGTGGTGATACCTGGGTGGCAAAAGGAACAAGTGTTTGTGGTTTTTAAAGGGGGCATATTTTCTTAAAATGGAAACATCCAACACGTGGAGGTCTAATCTTAAACCCCCTTGTAGGTGGCAGATTCACTTTATAATTAACTATCTATACTATCTTACTATTCTGGTTATTTATTTATAACAGCGTGAAAAATAACACTGCGCCATCCGTGTGCTGTTGTGAAATAGTCACTGACAAAAAAGAGCTGATCATACGAGTTGTATGATCATAAGACAGTATAGATGATCAAAATGATCAAAAAAAATAAACAAACAATATATATAAGCAGGCTGTTTGATGACTAAACGTATTTCGCATTTCACCCTTCACCAATTCACACACGTCATCCACGCACGCATGTATACCTAGAATGGGTTCTTTACATGCCTATACATAACAAATCTAAACTGGTTTAAGTGTAGACTTTTTTTAAGTACATTAAAAAGTTTGCTTTGAAAAATTATATAACTGTGTTAGCCAAGCTTAATGTAACGTGCATTCTACATTGTCATTTTTATTTTTTCTCTCTTGTGTACATCATTTACATATGCACTCCTTAAGGCAGTTATGGTTCGTATATACTGACTTAAGAACTAGCAGTTCACAATGAATGGATTTGGTTTTATAATCATTCTCTCTACATATTTAAAAATCTAAGTCTGAATCCAGTAGATCGGTGATTACGGATTAAAATGATAAGACTCATATTAAAAAAAAAAAGAAAAAAAAAACTATTTGATACAGTAAAGATGAACGGTTCATCTAACACTCCATTGGTTCATATTCAAGAGTAAAAAAGAAGTTCCTGCAAGTAACAACCTGCAAGAGCTACATCTACTCACTTTTATAACCATCCAGCCAGGAAAGCCCAGCCAAAACGACCAAGCCACAAGCTTACTGAGAGCTGTATGTAAGAGATATTAGTATCATCATACTTACAAAAACACACAGACCTACATACCATGGCCGTACATCCAAGATATCAACCCTTACAAACTCCAGTTTCTACCTTTTCCCCCACGTCGTCCTCGCCCCATAAGGTACACAGATACTGGAGGGCACATTCCATTGCATACTTTTCCCTTTATTTGCACCCTTTCTTATTTTATACTCCATGTCGAGACATTCTCTGTGGTTTACTACTGTACTTACTTACGGTGAAGGGTTGCCTCTTCTCACCTTCTCCAGACCTTTTTGCTGTAATAACACACCTACCTTACTTTTGCGTTTACCTTTTGCAAAAAAGAAAAGAAAGTTTTACAATACCTGTGTGAATAAGTTTTAGAGAATTGTGTAAAAATATTTTCGTAAATTATCTTCTTTTTAAAAAAAAAAAACAAACTACTGAGTAACACTCATACGATTTCTCTAATTACAATCGTTACAATTTTACCTAATTGATAATTAACCTTTCAGTATTTACTACAACGTCTGCTGGGCACTCATTTAATATTAAATAAAGATTTGGTGGGGAATTTACTTGCTTATCTGAATACGACTTACAGGACACCGCCCTCTGTCCAGACAACTCTTAACCCAGAACTTGTAATGTCAATTAAAATTCAAATTTACAGATGCTCCAGAATCCTATTAAAATTAAGTTTTCCAGAAAAAGATTTCAAATAAAAGCGAAAGGCTTATATCTGTGCAAGCTTTCCAAGTTTAAAAATAATTGATGAACCCTTTCGGAGAATTTTTTTTTGAAACACAAAAAAGATTCGATAAATCCATTATCTTCAAAAAAAAATTTGGAATTCTAGCAATACTGTTAGAATATACCATTAATATTATGCAGGTGGTTGAAACATATATTTACACTGATGTGACACTTTATTGGAAAGGTTAACGTTGCCGCTACCCTGAATTCCATCCATATTATTGTGTCCCCTGATGACCCTATGCTGAAGTACCAAGTTTCGGTTTCCTACAAAGTTTGAAGTTTGACTATTCTTCGATTTTTCTTTGTTGAAATATTTTGTTCTCTCACTCTTCCTCTTCACCATCCCCTCCACATATACAGAGTCCAATTTCTATAAACTATATTTTTCAGCTTAGATGTCGTCCACCAAACATCTATTTTGGGTGAAAACTCAATTTCATCAGACGCAACACAATAGCTACTTTCTCCTTAAGAGGAAGAAAGGTAGCAATTTCAAACTATTATTATATTAAAATTGGAAATTTATTAATGTAGTTCTTTAATATTTTTAATTTAATTTAAAAAATTGATTAAAAATCCTAAATTTATCTCATGATAGTCTACCAAGTGTCTGCTTTAAAAGTTTGTTCGAACAGTCAGGTACTTTTCAAATGCCTTATAACTGGTTAATAAAATTTAGAAGACTCTTATATTCAGTGGCCACGATGTTTGGCTAGCGTAAAGCTCGGAGATATTAAGAAAATGGAACAACTCTTTGATAGAAAGCTTTAATAACAATTTGTTAAGTAAAGATGCACTACCTGTGACTCACGCTTCCTTTAATAACTATTTCAGAAGTATAAGCCTTCTTGGTTTTCCTGAACCATACATCCACTTTAGATGTAATCCTAAATTTATTCGTACTTTGTCCCAAATCTGCCTAATGAGCAAAATCAAACCTAGAATTTAACTAAATGGAACTGTTCATAGCTTCAATCCTGACAATGTTTGTCCTTTATGTAGCTTTTTTAAAGATGAATTTGTAAATTTTTTGTTAGCCTGTACTGTATTACCTACATTTACGATACTTATTATGGAAGTTATTTGCGCTCGAATTTAAATTTTCAAGATCAAATAGAAGATCTTTTTTTGTTGAAAATTAAAATAAATTAAAAAGTATATGCTCGTATTTCTATGTTTGTAATGCCATAAGGCTAAGAGCTTCTTAGTGGGTTGATATATCTTTTTTTTTCGTTTATACATAGATTTGATAGTTTTTCTTTTTTTTTATTTGTCAGATACTCTCCTCAGTGTGGTAATTATTTCTAAATATATTATAGAACTGTATTACTGTATTGAGTGTTATATATATATATAAAACCTTAAAATATATGTATATAGTAATTTGTAATCGAGACCAACTCTTGCTATAAATAGTATACAATTTAAAAGCAATAAATAAGTAAATAATAATAATTTAAAAAATTAAATTCGTCACTCGAAGGTTTCGATCAAGATCCGGTTAACATTTTTGCGAACTTTTTTTCAGAACTTCGCGCTTTCCTTGAAAACGGCTCCAATGATTTACTTTGTTTGGGATTTTATCCGTCATAGCTTGGTTTTTAATGGTTTGGAGTGTGATAGTTGTTGGTGAATAAAAATAATGAAATGAAATTCACAAACCGATACTGTATAGAAGGTAGCGTGACCGAGCGAAGAGTTTTGTAGAATAGTGTAGCACTGGCCGATGTGAATAGCCTATAAGAGTGAAGTAGCTAATTAGAAATCTTCATGTGTTAACGGTGGAGTTAGCTAATTTAGTGAACCTTCAATCTGGCAACTGTTCCGTTATTTTCAAATTTGAATTAACGAATTGATCTCTTCGATGTTTAACAAGCGACAGATCTAAGCACTTAGATTTTTTGGGTTTATTTATTCACTTTCTCCTACGGCTAGAGACAGCTTCTAGGTGATAGATTCGATTCTAGTTGAAGCAAATTCGCCAATACATTGTGTTGGGCGTGGACAGAGAAGGTACTGCGTAGTTGATGTGCCCTTGGAGGCTCAATGGATGGTGGCTCCTCGATGCGACTGCTAATGAAACTATTGTGGCCCAGCTTAAGTGTAGCGAATTTGGTGGAGATTGGTTCCATCACAGCTTCTTTTTTTTGCTAGTACTGACCAGTTTCGGATTCTCTTCCATTGTCATAGGTTCATCAAGTTCGTGTAGAATGCTGTCTAAGCTTGAAGAATCTGCCACATACACAATCAATTAATATGAAATTTATCTACAAAATTGATCAGTGTCAGTTACTTTAAGTTGAAATCAACCGTTGTATACTAATTTGAGGAACACACTCTGGCGATGAATGAGAATTCCAACCTAGTCAAAACCAATAAAAAGAAGCATACTAATGACGGATCAAATCCCAGAAGTTATCTAGCACTGGCTGAGCCAATCACAAAATTTAACGGTTTGCTTTATATTTATCAAATCTTCTACGCGTATCATTGAACGAATTAATTGAATTTATTACTATAAATGGAATTTATTACTTTAGTGTACTAGTGTTCCTGCAGATACTAAATCATCGTTTTCATTCACGACAAAATCTTTAAAAACTTTAAACTTTATCCTGTTCCTGTTTCTAGGATTACGGCAGTGAGATCTAGTGGTAAACTTGCTTTCATAATACAAATATAAGCGGTTTTTATTAATAACTGAAAAATCAGTTGATTAAATATTTTCATTTCATTCTTAATAAAAGTTTATCTTTGATGAATTATTTATGACACAATTAGATTAATAAAATAAATAATCTTATAAATAGTGAAAAAACACAAACTATGTTTATTTAATTATTACTATAGTGCGAGTTTTTTTGTTTGTTTCTCTTTCTTTCTTCTGAGAGTTCTCATGGTTTTCTTGGCTTACTAAATAGTTAATTATAAGAGTAGAGAAGATTAAGAGAGGACGTAACTCCGTGTGTGTATATGACTACAGCGTGCCTAGACTGGACGTGCTGGTTGGTCCCGGAGTACGTGGTCACAGCAAAACGCCAGAGCAGGAAAGTAACCAAGGCGGGAGGTTAGGGAAGCTCCTCTCCCCCCACGTAAAGCAACAATCCTCTGGAGACCCTTGATTTCCTGATGAACCTACATTCTGAAATCCTCACTCCAACCGGTTTCTCTCTCATGACCTCTCCCTCATAGGAGGTTAGTCTTCTCTCTCTCTCTCTCTCCCACTCCTCATAGTGCAAACTGTGTATACCGGAGGAGAAAGAGATGCGAGCCGAGTTATATAACCAACTCAAACTACCAGATACCCCGGCTAGTCCAACCATTTAAGCAACACTAGTAGGCACCCTACAAATTACCGCCTTCCATACTGATTATTAAGCTATACGCACCTTACACGCACACACAACACAATAATATAATAATAGATGAGAATTTTTTATCCAATTTTATTTTCATTTATTTTTCTTAAGAAAATATATCTTATCTACAAGTTACTGAGGCGGTTATTTATTTTTTAAACTTTATGTTTGAATATGAAGAAGGAGAAAAAACTCTCACGGAATAGTTGACGAAATTTTCCTTGGTCACATGATGTGGAACATATGGGCAATATTCTCTCAAAAATCAGGATTTACTTTCTTTCACTTCTAGGAAGGAGATGTAATTATACGATCGTGCCAAATTTTGTAAATTGAGTTTTCACCGGAAATACGTGTTTTGAGATTCCCTTAGTGTGGGGAAAAAAAATTTGATGTAAAATATTCAAACGACATTATCTTAATATATATATTTTTTTTTTGAAGCGGGGGGGGGCAAACGCACTGCGACCTTTGATCAAGTCTATTGTGCTATGCCCCCTGGGTGCCGCAGGCTTGCCCACAGCACCCGAACATCCGTTCTACAACATCTCCATCAGTCTGAGATCCCTAAGGAGCCCCAGTATTCTGACGGGCTCTAGAGAGGGTATGTCCCCCTCCTCCACCTGGTAGCTACCCAGGTTCTTGAGTGGCAGCCTCACAGTCTGTTAGGAGATGTAATGGAGTTTCCTCAAGCTCCCCACAGAATCTTCATGAGCTGTCACTTTCCAAACCCAGCTACACCAGGTGTCCTCTAAGTCGGCAATGCCCCGTGAGGAAACCTGTAAGAACGCCGAGCTTGTTCTAGCTCAATCCAATGCAGGCCTCCGACCTCCGTTGGTTATAATTTCCCAAGCAGATCTTGGCCTGCCGCAAACCTGGGAGGGAGTACCAGAATTGTGATCTCTTCGTCTCCTCCTCCTTCCTAAGTTCCTCCAACAGAAACTGGTCGCTAAGCCCACAAAAAGGTTCCGGCAACAGAAGTGGGGTCACAGCGCTTATCTTTGCCAGGGCGTCAGCCATCTCATTCCCTTCAATGCCAACACGCCCCGGCACCCACCAAAGTGCAACTTTGTTCCTCCTGCCTAGATCGTAAAGTTTATCTAGGCATTCCCAAACCATTTTAGAATTAATAACTGGTGCACCCAAAGCTCTAATGGCTGCTTGACTATCGGAAAGGATAACAATCTCCTGGTTCCTATATCCCCTATCGAGGTTGAATTGTACACATCTTCCGATAGCGTATATCTCCGCCTGGAAGATGCTGGGAAATTTACCCATGGGTTCCGAGTGCTTGATCCTTGGACCAACCACCCCCGCCCCAGTCCCCTCGAGGGTCTTCGACCCATCAGTATACCATTTAATGGCATGTTCCTTGATGCCCAACAGAGCGGATCTTTCGCTCCACCCACTTTTGGTGCCCAGTTTCGACGAAAAGTTTTTAGTGAAGCTGTATTTCTTAATCATGCCATCTCTAGGGAGGTGCCCGATGAGGGAGCCCAAAGGTGAAAATACAACTCTCTAACCCCCAGCCCTCCCCCTCCTCCTGCGCCACCCTAGAGATCCTAGGATGAGCCCCATTCGCCGCCCTTTCCACCTACCTTAATATAATTTACTTAGTTATAATTTGACTAATTCACTTCACATAAAATTCTTAATAAATGTTTTTTAGTTCCTTTCAATTAACATGGCAAATCAGTAGAATACAGCTTTCCTTTAAAGTACCACTTCAGTACAATGAAAGGATTCTATCATCTTAATAATATTCATGTAAATTAGAAAAAAAAAATCGGCTAAACGGATCTGCGACTTTACAGATATAGCTTTTTGTGTTATTTATTTTTCGAATTTTTTTTTTTTCAAAAACGAACACAATGATTTTCTTTAACTTAGAATGTTAAGTGCACAATTATAAATCCATCGCTTTTATTTGAGACATTTTATTAGAAAAATTGGTTTTTAAACAATGTTCCGAGAAATCTGTGACCGTTATATTTCATATATTATTTGAGTTTGTGGCAATGTTTATGGGCGCTTTTATAATTGTTAATATTTCAATTTTATAATTGTATTAACTACAGTAAGAGAAAGTCGTGTTTAGTGTTTCTTTCATGGTAAAGAATCGGATTCCCATTGCAGAATTATTGGCATGAAGATTAGATCCCCACTCACACTCCCTCTCTCTTATCTTTCTCTTTTTCTCCTCAATTAATATTCCAAGTTTAAAATAATATCTTTGCAGCTTTATTTGAGAATATTATGAAAATTTAATAGTTACAGTAATTTACAAGTTAAGATTTATCTTCAAATTTGGTTTTCTAGCAGCAGATTTATTGAGCTGTAATATTAGTTCCCTAATTTATAAGCAAAATCAGGATATTCGCACAACTTAGGTTAGGCCTTCCCCGTACCATAACGGCAGGAGGCATAAGTTTTGTCCCGATAAAGAATGTACAGTATGTGCATTGAATGAAAGAGACAGCGTTTGTCATTTCCTTTTTCATTGTTTGCAGTACAGTGATTTTCGTACCAAATATTTAGCAAAATATATAGATGTTGCAGGAAATTGCTCCGAATTGCTCGCTATGGAAAACTTGTTTTACAATATGGATTATGAAAAGCTGCACAATATATTTTATTTTTATTTATAAGTAGCTCTCTGGGTAGAAGGTCCTTAATTTTATAATCAAGTCTTTAGTTTTGTTAATCAATTTTATAATCTTAGTTTTCTAGTTTTATTTTCCCTTTATTTTTTGTTCAAGACATTGTGAGCGTAATTTTCTTTCTAATAAACACACTTTCTGTATGTCTTTAAAAATATTTTTTATATTCTAAATTTATGTAAATTGATATAGGTAAATTTTCAGTTTGTTTTTATTTATATATAAATACATATACAATATACCAAATTTATGTACCAAACAACTCATTGTATTGGACACTTGTCCAAAAACAAATAAATAAATAATAACAATATTAGTTACCTAATTGAAAATCAATTGTAAAAACGTAAACTTAATTGATACTTAAGAGTTAAGCTCAGCTTTGCAACGACTCCAGGAAAACCTAAAAAAAAAAATGTTACAATCTATTATTCCACTAAAATCAGTGGCTAAATTTCTAGTTTTTCCCATAAGTGAGTTACATATTACTTTCTCTCACTAGTGTGTAAAAGAATCATTATTCAACTTTAATTAGCCCGACACCTTGCGGTTATACGCGAAAACAAGATCAAAACAAATCCCAGATACGGCGGATTTGAGGTTATACCAAAGCTAACAGGTTATAGAGAAAGCAGTATTTGACCTTGAATTAAAATACATTCACAATTTACACTTTTTAACTTTCTTTTTGTATCCATATCAATTAAGAACCAATTTAATATGATGCAAAAAAAAAATGTAATATTTAATTCTAGTGAATTAGTTCTTTACAACTTCCGTTCAGTTGCCACACTCATTACTGAAACTCGACTGTGTACAAGTGGCCCTCTTCTCTCACCGGAAATACACTCAGGTCCCCTGAGTCCAAAAATGTTTGGTTTTTAGAAAATTGTGTGTGTGTCTTTGTAAGTGAACAGCATAGCTCAAAAACCAAAAAATCGCAGAAAGTGCAAAATTGACATTCCGTCTGGATATCACCATGGGATCCGACGAACTTATCTGTCAAAAATTCCTCAACTGGAAGTACCACGTTACTCTATAGATTTTTAAGGTTTTCTAGATATTCTGGAAAAAGGCTTCACCTATTTTCTTTGAAATTGTTATATTAAGTAGACATATAAAAAGCTACAACTTTTATTTGAAATATCTCTCCGGAAAAATACATTTAAGATGGTGTTAGATGTCGAAAGCGTCTGTTTAGTTCTATTTATTTTAAGTCGTGTATGAGGATACCATATAAGTCTTCGGTGTAAGTAAAGCCCAAGATAGCGAGCGACGTTGACCACTGGTAAGGGAATTAAGTTGTAGTAGACTGGGGGAAGAGTAATGCGACGTACAGTGAAGGTAATGTTTTGGAGCTTACTTTCATTATGCTTTATGACCCATTTTTTGAACCAATTTTCTAGGGAGGAGAGGTAGGTTTGTACATTTCTATGGGCTGTTACGGATCATTATTGGAAGACAGGATAGCAGTATCATCTGCATAGATGAGAAGGATGGTATCAGGATGTGTTGGAATGTCTGCAGTGTATACTGAGTAAAGGATAGGACCTAGAATGCTGACTTGCGGCACTCCAGCTTCGGTATGATTGAGAGGAGAGATGATCCGAATGGTACTTTCCCGATCGGATAAGTAAGACTTTAGGATAAGATAATAGGTGGCTGGAAGGATGCCCTTAAGTTTCCAGGGCTGCCCGGGGTGCCATACTCGATCGAAGGCCTGCTTCACATGGAGGAAAGCCCCCGAACAGCACTCCTTCTTCTCAAGGGAGGATGTTATGGTGTCTACAACGCGGTGAGTTTGATGTATGGTGAATGGTGGCGTCTAAATCCAAACTGATGGTCTGGGATAACATTGGAAACTCAAGGATTGTTAGGATATGTTTAAGGATGAGTTTTTCAAGTATTTTGGCCAGGACAGAGAGTAAGCTAATGGGATGATAGGATGAGGGGAGGTGTTGAGGTTTCTTGGGCTTTAGAATGGGACGAATACTAGAGAACTTCCAAAGAATAGGGAAATAGGTGGTTCGGAGAATTGCGTTGTATAGGGAAGTGAGGAAGACCGACATATTAAAAGAGTACTGGACAACAGATTTAAACTCTTCCTAGACAACAAAAGACTATTTTACATCTATTTTAAAGCCTATCTGGGTGTACGGGATAGAACTATGGGGTTCTATCAAACGCTCAAATCTCCAAAGACTCCAATCCCTACACTCCAGAATCCTCCGTAACATTGTAAACGCTCCTTTTTACGTCTCCAACCGAACAATACATACTGATCTATATATATCGTTCATTGCTCAAGTCGCCCAAATCCGTTACAGGAAATTCCACATTAACCTACAGACTCACACAAACCCTTTAATTAGACACCTGTCTTCCCGAACACTTCCTAATAACCCTCCTAGACGTCTTAAAATACAATGGCCTCGTGATCTCCTCTCAAATGAAGAGAGTCAATAGTTATATTTTGTATAGTTTTGGAGTGTTACCATTGGCTAGCTTCTCCACTCATTATTTATGTTCTTTGTATGATTGTTACTTATAGCGCTATTGCGTTGATTGTAGCATGAATAAAGATTAAAAACAAAAGGTGGTTTTAAGGAGAGAGATGCGGGGTTATGTTGTGCAATCATGATCGTGTATTATCATGTTTTCTATCAAAATTATTCCATCAAAATCAATAGCCTAAAGTCTTTCTCTAGATATTAAATGAAATCACCGTGTGCCCATTTTCCCCAACATGTAACAGGAATGAAAATCCAGAGGGAAGGGGCAAACTCATGGGCCTATATTTGCCAATTTGAGATTTACACATACATAAAACGTACTATAGTAATTTTTGAACACATTCACACGCACACATAAAGAGAGAGAGAGAGTGTGTGAATGAGTGAGAGGTTATCTTTAATTTTCCACGTTATTACGAGAATTCCAAAAGTGTATGTACATGGTCCAATGGGCTGCTGGGCCCTTAAATTATCATCCCAAACTAAACTACTTCCCTAATTGTTCTCTATTGGCAAAATAGAAGTCAAAACATCCTCTCACAAATGTAGGACAGAGGTCACATAGTAATGGTGTCAATGATATTTATTCTCTCAGATCTTTTCTCTTGTTTAGCTTTTTTTTTTCCCTTTTATTTTCTTTTATCTTTTCTGTTCTGCTTCCTGTCCCTGTACTTACACCAGCCAATTTATTGTCTTTATATATATATAAATTTAGAGAACCTTTGATCTTTTTTTTTTCTGCTCCAAGGCAAGGTAAAAATTAGGAACAAAATATCGAATGACAGTCAGTAATGACAAAGAAACAAAAATCACCCGAGAGATCTTGTTATAGTCAGATTGAGAGATATTTTTCTACTTTTATTTATACTAAACATAAATAGAATTTTTTTTTAGCATTTGCTTTTTATCACTTTTTTTTTAATTTATTTTTAATTTTTTCTTATTTATTTTGAATATAATTTCTGATTACTTTCAATTCGATTATATTGTGTTTCTCTCTGTTAGTTTGTAATCTGTAAAAATTAAAAGTACAAATGTAGCCATTGTTTTTTTGCGGAATATTTATCTCATTAATCAATTGTTGTAAATCGATTTATCAATTTATTAATTATATATTTATCAATGTTATTAATCAATCGATTTATTTTAAAGAATAAAAAATTTGTAAAATTTTCTTTTAAACTCAACAGTTTACATAAATATAATGGTGATGGAGAAAGAAGTAGCTACATACTGACGTAGAGAAGTGATTATAATGGTGACCCAGTAGAGCGCACCAAAAACACTGAACCAACTGCAGATAACACTATTCAATACCAATTTTTTTGGATAAATGTTTCAAATAAAAGTAGTAGTTTATGTTTGTGACAGTAAGCATACCAGTTTTAAAGGAAATCGTTATATAATAATAATACCACGAAACTGGCTAAATACTGGCCACTGGCGGCAGAAATATCTGCTGTATGGAGAGGGGTCTCAGCGGTGGAGATAGTCCCGTTGATTATTTCAGCCACGGGACTTGTGCCGCGGTCGCTGGGGGAGAACCTCTGCATGATGGGAATCAGGAGGACCATCATATACGAGATGCAGCAGGCTGTGGTACTCCACACCTGCCGCATTGTAAGGGAAGTGCTAAGGGAAGACGCCAGAGACTAGCACGGACATGTTTTTCTTTTGTTTTCATCACAGGACAATTATCCGGTTCCAGTAAGAACCTAAATACCAAATACTGGAAACAGGTTCCTCCCTTGCCTGCGGGCCGCGAGGAATTTGGAAAAAAAAAAATAATAATAATAATAAATAAGTTGGCATTGAAGTTAGGTATGCGTTCAGTCGTCCCACCCTACAAAATGATCCCGAGCCGGTGCTAGAGAGCTCCGGGCACACACTCTATTGGGATCGCGTGATACTCACGGATCCACAGTAAAAGGCACCCGACCTAATATTGTGTGGCACAAAAAGAGTGAGGATAAGGTATATATAATAGATGTCACAGTCCTAGACTCAGCTAATGTTGTGCGGGCCTCCATGAGAAACTGATTAAGTACAGGCCGCTGGCAGTTGAGGTTGCTTCTCTTTGGGGAGGCGTTGAGTCTGTTGATATTGTGCCGATTGTCATCTCTGCAGTTTGTAATACCGTGCATTATCCAGATGGAATACTCAAAGTTGAGATCAACAGAAAGACGCTGGCTTTAATGCAGCCAGCTGTAATCTTCTATTCCTGTAGCATGTTCAGGGAGATTTTGCTGCAGGGGAAGGACGAGCCGCGGCCGCTGGACCACTGATGATAATGGCGAAGCATTACTAATACAAAACAATGTGTTCCCTTATAATGATCCTGATGCCTCCCTTGCCTAGGGGCCGCGAGACACAAAAAAAAAGTTTTTTTAAAGAAACGTTTACATCTATAATAAAATAATTCATAGTAACAAAAAAACAATTCTAAATCCCATAGAAAATAGATCATATAAACTCTTTGAGAGCAATGGACTACATCCGTCTGCCGAGTTGCTATTATAACTTATTAATAGTTCAAGACTGCAACTAAATGGAAAAAAATATAAAAATAGAATAAAGTAAAATAAAAATAATAATAAAATAGAACAAAAAGGAAAAAAGAAAACGATTTATTTTCAAGAAAGATAAAATTCATTAATAATCATCCTTCTATAAGAAATAGCTAATTCCTAAATATTCACATGTCATTCCAGTTTTCTATTCCGTTTAAAAAACTACAGACCTGCTCAACAGACAGCACTGTTTTATTTAATTAATGAAGCCTATATGGGGCGTCAAAATGGGACAAACTCCTATAAAATGAATTATGGTTTCCATTATATTAATTTTAAAGGAAATCGTTATAGATGTTTTCGTGGAAATCGCGAAAAATCTCAAAAATCTATTCTGTCAAAAACCGCACTTTCAGTTAACAGATTTTCTTCGAATCTAACAACGATTGTAGTATATATTAGTATTATATAAGTGGTTGAACCATATATTATATTGTCAATCTAATTCGCCCTAGAAAATGTTACAAATAAAAATGATAGAGATTAATTTGTGTAGAGCGATACGAAGTTTAAAAAAAATCGTTCCGTTTCGTGAAAATCGCAAAAAAGAAAATTGGAAAACCATTCGATAAAATCGCATTTCCGATTTAGGATTTTTGGTTGTAACCGTGTCAGATACGATGTTAATCATCTAAACGGAATAACAAGTTTCTGCTTCCGGCGATTTTTCGTTTTTAGATAATTTGTTCACACACACACACAGACCATTCGCTAAAAACATTTTTTTTCGTACTCAGTGGACCTGAAATCATATACTTCCGGTGAAAACTCAATTTGGAAAATTTGAATAATCGCAATACTGCCTGTTACTAGGAGTACGATAAAGTAATATTTTTCCAAAATTATTAGCAAATAAATGGAGAATTAAACTATTAAAGTTAGTGAGATGATTCTATAAATACATCTATCAACTATAAAATTAGCTTATAAAAACATAAAAGATTATATGTGTAATTATTATATGAAAAAAGAGAGACGAAGGAGCAAGTGAGTGAGTACAAGAGAGTGAAAGGCATAAAGAGAGAGCATGGAAAAGTGGTATTAAGTGGGCAACCACCTTATATAATCACACGCACACACAAAGAAGATGAAGGCAAATGGCAAGTGGATAGTACAGCCAGGTGTTTTGTTAAAGCATTGCAGTTAATAGCTTTAGTAAGAGCTTGAAGTTCGCTTCCCTTCCCTTGGTACACCGCTCCTAAGGCTCCACTCAACACGAGAAAAAAAATAAATAGGCAAAGCATACTTATATCGTTATCATAATAAAGTTCTTTCACACATACTACATAGTCTTAAACTACAATTTTACTGTGTTTAACTTTGCCCGGCTAGAAACCACCCCACTACCACTATAACAACACAAGATTATGCCGTGCATTGTGTATTCCTATTTAGTTGAGTTGCGGTTAGATAGAGCTATTGTGCTTAGTGCTCTAAGTAACGCAATCTACTTGCTTATTTTATCGTTATAATAAAGTTTGCGTTTATTTTCTTCTTTTTTCTCGCTTTTTTTTTTACTTTCTCTAACTCATGATAAGAGTAAGTATTGCGATCGTGTTAAATTTTCGAAATTGAGTTTTCACCGGAAATACACGTTTTGACCCCTCAAGAGTACGAAAAAATGGAAGCATTCCGATTCCGAAAATGGTATTCCGATTAGATAGCACTATCGCATGTACATCGCATAAAAATTCGGGCAAAATCCATCAACCGGAAGTGCGACTTCCGGACACAGGATCTCCCATAGAAATTTCCTGCACTTGGCTCACCGATAGGCCCATTGTGCCCCCTCCCCGTAAGATAACACACATCAGCTCTGTCTTATTAAAAAGTACGCCAGGGCTGAGGCCAAAAAAATCTCCGAGATCAGGATTCGTCACCAAATTAAAAGCGCCAAATTTCTGGAAACGTTTGCGAGCATATTGCTTACACGTTCACCTGCAGTGTAAAACGTTGATACATCCTTTTGGCCACATTTCCTACAGAGTGGATCTACACTATCTAACTAGTTCCTTAAAAAACTATGATCCACATTTTACTTAGTAATAACAAATTGGGTACCAGATACGGAGGAGGTATTAAGGTTTGGGGTTTCTACATAGAATACGTTTTTTGGGAGGCACCTATTTGTTTATTATATTTTTTCTCACATGGAAAAGCGAACGTACGTTTTCTCATAGCAAGGTAGTGTGGAGCTTTCTATGGAGATAATTTGAGGGGTTCGGGGGGGTACTTGGGGGTTGAAAAAGTTATTCTACGCATGTTGCAACTATCGTATGACAGATACTGTTGGAATTTTTGGTTTCCCATGTAGCTCTTGCTTTCAGGAGCGCATCGAATTGTTGGCTCACAGATAGGTTCAAGTTATAAAAAAATGATGGCCTATATTTCAATGATTAAGCTTAATAGCTGAGTAAACAAACAATTTTTTTTTAATTGTAAGGTAAATTAAGCACAGACTTTCGTCTGCAAAATACACCCAAGTATTTTGAGTGAAAAATAAGTTCGAACATCTGAGGTGCAATACTTTGTCATTTACCAAAAAAAAAAAAAAAAATGGAATGTAAATAAATAAATAAATAAAATCTTTATGAGTGTATGAGTGTTAAAATTTGATTTCTCTTTGTTTTTATGACTTGTATATTTCTTTTCAATTCTATGCAAACACACTCATTCTACATATTCGTCCAATAAGATTTGAATTATTTATTACGCAAGAATTTACTGAGAACGTAAGAAAATTTCCTCCTCTTACTCCTTCTGTTTCTGTCTTATGTAGGCCAAAACTACTAGCGCACTCTTACCACTTACTTCTTCCTTACTCTTAACTTGCACACCCGCCATCTTGAGGGTAAAAGGAAAATTACATTTGGTATTCGTACACCCGCTTCACCACTTCTTCCTCACCAGTCAAATAGAAGAGCAACATATATATGTCTATATATATATGTATATACATAGACAAGGTATGGTAGAAGATGTTAACCCCAAAGGTAGTTGATGGTTGGTTTTGTGTGTGTGTGTGTGAGAAAGGGAGTGAGTGAAAGAAAGAGAGAGAGTAAGAGTGATTGGCCAAGGGCTTTCTTTGCTAACATCCTATTGGTCCCTGGCATGAACTTCATACCCAATACAAACAAACATACACACTTGAGTCGTTCTTCCACAAACCTTTTGGAAATTGCCGCCACTTCCTCATCCACTCTGTCCGCTATTTCCACTTCTAACTCCATTTCTTGCACTCAAATATGTTCTTCTCTCAGAGCTATCCTTCTCACTCAGTTTTACTAAAACACGCACACAAACACAACAAATACCTGATAGAGTTTTTTCCATACGAACCATCGGACTTCCCCCGTCGAGGCCAGCACTAAGGCATATCTAATTTCGATTTTGTTTTTTGTATTAAATTCCTTAGCGATAATTATCCAATAAATTTATAAACAACTGGCACTGAAGCTTTTCTTTTAATGTTGGCAATTTCTCTTTGCTTAATAGTTCTTGATATTGTAGAATTAGTTCAAGATACATTAATAACTTGGTTATATAGTTTCTTCATTGTGGTCAGACCAGGGTTCGGCCGCCTAAATAGGATTCATTGTATCTTACAAACATTGCAGCCCCCCCACCATTATCTAATCATTTGACTTTCTCTTATTGCTGTAAATTGAAATTTTTGAAATGAATTTTCAGTGGAAATACATGCTATTTTAAGGTGCTATGAATATCGAATGAGATATGTGAACAAAATAGGGCTTAAAAACAAAAAATTGCATTAAACTCAGACTTGATATTCTTTTTGGGTATCATCATCATAGGAACTGAAACGAAAGTTTCGGTCAAAGGCCGTCAACTGGAAGTGCGACTACACTGAATTTTATTATTATTATTTCTTTTAAACTTTGCATACCAACTAGACAACACTTAAGGCCGATCAACTTTATATCAAACATTTTGGACGAAAAATGGTTGATCGATGTTAACATTAATAGAATTTTAATAACTGCAGTAAGAGAAAGTGGTGAAAGTCTTTCATAACAGTTATTTTTGGTTCTAAACTTTATGGACTAATAATATTTAAAGTAAAATAATTTTAATTTTTAGGCGGGCTTAATGTCCAACTACCAAATTAGGTGTCGCGGATGGAGGCGTGTAATTTACCATTAAAATTTTTGGAACCAATATAAAACTGCAGTTATACGCGGCACTCGAACTGGGTACCTTCCAGTTACAAGTCCACACTCATAACCACTACACCAACACCCTCCCGCTAATATTTACATTGAAAATGAATCATCATTTTGAATAACTATTGACAAAAACTCCACATCAATTAAAGTGGAAAATTATCAATTGCAGAACTGGGATTTTTTTTTTAACGTTTCTAGCATTCAGTAAAAGCCTAATTACTACAAATTAAAGTAAATGTAATAAATGTAAATAACAATTAATAATTAATTGATAACTGAAAATGTCAATTAAAAAAAAAGAAAATTAATATGTTAGCTTTTAATTAAGTAGGCTCGCTTTTTATTTTACAAATAAGTTATTAGCTTTTCAATGATTAATTGAATTAAAGCTTTGTAGATTGAATGTTTGGGAAAGTTACAATATCAATACGTGTATTTTATTTTAATTAAATGTGATTTAATCTCGTTACAGATATTTATAATTCATTAAATAATAATCACAATATAATAATATAATTATATAAAAATAAAAATTACTAGAAATAAGAGAATTTAATAAAACGAATACATACAATAAAATCTTGATTAACTGAATAATAATAATAATAATAATAATAATAAATCATATTATAATTAATTATAAACATATAATTTTAATTAATATATGTGCAAATACATCATTGGGTTTTGTAAATTAATTATATTTATTTAGATTATTATAATTTTAATTATATAATGACACTGATTTTGATATTCTCCTATTTCTTTTGCAAGATTATATCAGGATTAGAGACATGTTCCGTGGTAGCCTGCTTCATTTTGTGGTCATCGACCGGTTTCGGGCGTTCGCCCATCTTCTGGATGCGTTGTTCAGACAGTGTGACAACACAGACTTGCACAGGGCAAACTTAGTTTACTTAGCAAACTTGTTACACTTAGAGTGTGGTTTACGAAGTTTGGCCCTGTTGCAAGTATGTGTTGTAACACGGTCTTGAATAAAAAGAATTCCTGAAGATGGGCGAACGCCCGAAACGGTCGATGACCACAAAATGAAGCAAGGCTACCACGGGGAAAATGTCTCTGATGCTTTCGAGCTCTGCGGAACCAACCACCACAACAATTATATCAGGATTATTAAGATCATAACATAGACATTTTTAGAAACGCATTTAATAGTCCTACGATAATAGGGTTAATAGAATTGTATGTGCTTCATATTAACATGACAATTTAGGGGAGTTTTTTTTAAATTCCCATCTCTATTAGAACACTCCTTGATAAATTTAGGGGAGTTCTTTTAAATTCCCATCTCTCCTAGACATACCTAGATCAATTTAGGGGAGTTCTTTTAAATTCCCATTTTAGACATACCTAGATCAATTTAGGGGAGTTCTTTTAAGTTCCCATCTCTCCTAGAACATACCTAGATCAATTTAGGGGAGTTCTTCTAAGTTCCCATGTCTCCTAGAACATACCTAGATCAATTTTGGGGGAGTTTTTTTAAATTCCCATCTCTCCTAGAACATACCTAGATCAATTTAGGAGAGTTCTTCTAAATTCCCATCTCTCCTAGAACATGCCTAGATCAATTTAGGACAGTTCTTCTAAATTCCCATTTTTCCTAGAACATTCCTAGATAAACTTTTCCGGAAAATAGTAAAAAATAAAAGTTTTGGAAATGTTTTTTAGACAAAGTTTCGGTTTGAAACACTCACACGACTTTCTCTTACTCCTGTTAAGACAGTTATATACCTATTTTTTCAGGCGGGCTTAACGTCCCAACTACCAAATTAGGTGTCGTGGACGGGGGCGGAAGCACCTACTTTACTATTACATTTTTTTAAACAAATATAAAATTTAGCAGTTATACGCTGGACTCGAACTGGGGTCTTCCCACTTACAAGTCCATGCATGAGCATGGTGGTGTAGTGGTTATGAAACCACTACACCAACACCCGCCCCTTGAAGACAGTTATATATAAAATAACAATTTTTCTTTAAACTTCGAATTTTACTCATTTATTCTAACATAAATAGAGAGGTGGTGGTGAAGGTGGGGAAATACCTATCCTGCCATCAGTAGTCCTCCCTAGGTTACGCTAGCAATAGTCCAGAAAAGAGTGCCAATAACATTGAACAAATCACATTTAATTTGAAATTTGACGCCACAAATTCAAAAAATGTAAAAATTGAAAGTGACAGGTTGATATAAAAGTGTGACGTTAGGATTCCAAATTTAAAGGAAATCATAGTAATTATTTTTCTAGAAAATTAAAAAAAAAATGCTAAAAAACTTATTCTCTAAAGGCGCGTTAGTACCATACAATTGTAAAGGAAGTGGTAATTTAGTGGAAAGCTTAACGCTACTGCCCCCCCCCCCCAGAGAACCAATAAAATAAATTTTTGCTGGGAAAAGTTTTTTCAAATAAAAGTGAAAAGTATTTTTACATGTGGATGCTGGATAACATCTGGTATTTTATCCGTCGTAGCATGCACATTTATATTGTTCCTGACAGGTTTCGGATTTTCATTCATCGTCAGAGCAAATTTACCAAGTTCATGTCGAGAGTTGACTTCAATTTAATGTTTGTGTTACACTCACACTTCATTGATGAAAATCCAAAACCGGTCTGGAAAGCTATAATGCATGCTACGACGGATAAAATACCAAATGTTAAAGAAAATAGTTGGGGACTATACAGGAAGTTCGAATATACTGCATGTTTTCGCAACTTTATGAAAATGGCTCCACAAATTTCTTTAGGTTTTGTATTGCTATTTATACACATAAATATCTGAACTTTTAGTTTGAGGCATTTTCCTGAGAAAATTGTTTTTCTTTGGGCAGGGGGGTTCAGGAGGAATAGCGCTAAATATTCCTGTAATTGACTACTTCAATATAATATATGGTTCTACCATCTATATACATTAATATTAATATATACATTGTAAAACATCCGCTAAGTATCCAAATTTGATGAAAATCGGTTAACCGGAAAAGAAACTTGTCGAGTTTTTTTTGTAATTTTCTCGTAAATGTCAACAACAATTACGAGGAGTTAAAGTCGACACCTTTATATTCCTAACATTTTTTTTTATTTTTTTACTAAAAAATTGATTTCAGGTAATTCTATGAAACTTATGGCGTTAAATTTCAAATATTTTGGAAAGGTTTGGTTTTTAGGTGTTGTTTTTTAGAGAAGGAAATAGCTAAGTGGTTAGCGTACTGAACTCACACGCGGAGGACCCGGGTTCGAGTCCCGCTGTGCTGCCCTTAGATTTTTTTCTTCCTAGGAGCCTACAGCTCACTGCTCTAGCAGGCGCCTCCAGCAGCGGGCTGGCTCCGGGGCTAATTTTATATTGCGAGTTTCCTCCCGCTCAACTCATGACCTCGGTCATTGGAGTTATTGGTTAAACCACGGCCACTACGAATCCTACCTCAATTGCAAGCAATTGGCTTAGAAAGTAACTTGCGCCCGCAGTTCAGTATTTCAACTCTAACGAGCTAGCGTGACTGATCGCATGCCCGATGGATCTAATGCCCATCTTCTGATTCCTGTCCATTACTTCAAGCACAGGGGTTTCAGAAGGATGGGTTGGGGAAGGGAATCCCCAACCTGGTGAGCCAGAGGCTGATTGCACACGGCAGGGTGGGGATGGCTTCGCCACAAGCCTACGCCAAACCCGGTGATGGACATTATTGTTTGTAACGAGAGAGCACTGTCCGGAGGCCGGCAGTGCACTGAGAAGGCTCCGGGCGACAAATGGCCATATATGTTGACGTGCCATAAATTTACACACAAAAAAAAATAAATAAATAAAAAGGTTTGTTTTAATGTTATTGGCGTTTCTCCACTGGACTATAATGTAATCACTTCTGTACCTATCTGGGTAGATATTTTCTCCCCACCGTCTGTAGGTTTCAAGAAAATTTTTGCTTTAATATACATACATAATTGTATCAACATTAATAAGTAATTCGTGTGAGTAATTTTGATTTCCAATTTATTGTTAATTGGAATGCATTTTTTTTTTTTATTCTATGTAATTTCTAGTCGAGAGAAATATAGTGATGACCTCATCAACTCTTATTTCAAAATAACTAATTAAACAAGAAAAATAATTAAATTTCATTCATTACATCACAAAATTGTTTATTTTGCTATTTCTTTTCATTTTAAACTATTATTATAACAAAATTATAATTTCATAATTTCAAATATAAAATATCTTCTGCGTATTTTCATAATATGGCATGACCTGAAAACAAACATCTAGAAATATTATAAAACGGGCGAGTAATTGTGTTTTATTTGCATTCTGCAAACTATGTTTATGTTCAATATTCCTTGGAGAGAATTTACAAAGAATGGAAATAAAAAATAAAAAAATACATTATTATAAAAAAATTATAATGAAAATAATATTTTCTTATAATTTTCTAAATATACAATTTAATTTAAAAATTCAACTTGAGAAAATATCTCCGGTATGAATTAATTAAATTTATCTGAGACCACTTTAACTAAACATAAAATCTGGTTTTTTTCTTATACAGATTCACAGAATATTCTCTTCTCACAATTTACATATAAGGATTATTGACAAATTTCCTTCAGACTTGGTAGTTTTACCAAATTTAACAGTCTTCAATATTCCTATGTGTAGAGCTGGGAGGAATCGTGACTAAAATGATACGAAGGACGTATGCCTTTTCAGTTACACCCAGAAAACCCTCTGAATTCTAACTCACTAACTCACTAGGAAATATGTTCTACAAGAGAAAAGAAATGATAGGGCTAGTTATTATATGTATATATAAAATTCTAAAAAGCTCGTTTCTCATCCGCATATCGAGAAAACAAAAAGAAAAAAAAATCTGGTATGAAAATGCTCACAGAACTTTTTCTTACTACAGTTTACAAACTTGTGACGTTCAGATTTTATAGTTAGTATAGCAAATTTAATGCAATTCGTCGGTGTTTTTTTTGTGGAGAAAATCGCAAAAACTGAAAAAACAAAAAAACTTCAGTAAAAACGCATTTCCGGTTTACTAATTTTTTTGAACCTTGAAATTTTAGCAATCTGTTTATTATTGAATTGGTTTTGTTTAGATGGTAGAATTGTATAATCAACTATGATAGAAATTTAGAGGAAAACATAACCCCCGTCCACACCCCACCAAAGATCCCTTAAATGATTTTACCAGGAGAAATGTTACAAACAAAAGTTGCAACTCCTTTATATGTATCTAGTTCACATTCCTAATTTAAAGGAAATCATTGGAGCTATTTTCGAGAAAATACCAGAAAACTGAATAATACTTTTCAGTGAAAATGCACTTTCGGCCACCTGATTTTCTTCAAACTCGGAATTTCAACAACATATTTAAATCTAATTAATATTATTTAGATAATAGAATTATATTAATAAACTCAAATAGCACTTTAGAGGAAAACCTCACCCCACCACTCCCCCAAAAAGGCCCTTTACATGAATTTTCCCAGAGAAATGTTTCAAATAAAAGTTGTAGTTCACTATATGTATTGTTGGTATAAAAATTTTTAATGAAAACCGTTGGCAGCCTTTTTCGAGAAAAATCACAAAAAAATACGGAAAAAAATCTGGTGTGAAACACTCACACAACTTTCTCCTACTCCTGTTCTCAAAATTATAATTGACAAATGATATAGTTTGTGTACCAAATTCGTCGAAAACTGACAAAACTTTTCAGTTAATGCGCACTTCCGGCTTACTAATTTTCTTAAAACCCTTAAATGAATTTTCCCAAAGAAATGTTTTTAATAAAAGATGTAGATCTTTGCATGTTTAGTTTATATACGAAGTTTCGAAGCCATTTTTGAGAAAATCATGGAAAAGTGAAATAATCATTTTTTTAGTAAAGTGTTAAAACAAACGCACTCCCGGTTATCCGATTTTTTTAAAAACTCGGAATTTCAACAACATATTTAATTTTAATTAATATTATTTAGATGACAGAATTATCTAATAAACTGAAATAGCAGTTAAGATGAAAACCTAGCCCCACCCCTCCCCCAGAAGTGCCTTAAAATGTATTTTTCCGGAGAAATGTTTCAAATAAAAACTGTAGCTCTTTGTATGTGTAGTTGATATAACAAGTTTAAAGAAAATCGTCGGAGCCATTTTTGCGAAAATCGCAATAACGTAAAAAAAAGCTAGTAAAGTGGTACTTCCGGTTGAGGAATTTTGACAGATAACGCACCGTCAGATTCCACGGTGATACCTAAACGTAATATCAAGTTTCAACTTTCTACGGTTTTTCGTTTTTAACACAGACCATTTGCTAAAAACCACTTTTTTGGACTCGGGGGGGACTCAAACACGGATATTCGGTTGTGATGAAAACTCGCGATATCGAAAATTTGACACGATTACAACACTTCCTCTTACTAGGAGAAGAGGAAGTAAAAAATAATTTAGTAAAACGGCATTTTCGGTAGAACGATTTTTTCGAAAAGCTCGAAAAAGCTTATTAGGTCTTCTGGTAGCATTTTAACGAAATATTAAGTTTGAACATTCTGCGTTTTGTTTGTTTTTGAGATAATGCTATTACAGACAGAAATAGACACATACACAAATATTACACACACAAAGAAGCGCACGCAGACCAATTGCTAAAACCACTTTTTTGGACTCAGGGAACCTCAAAACGGATATTTCTGGTAAAAGCTAGATATCGAAAATTTGACGATTACAATAGTAAAATTTCAAAAATGTTGACTCGATCACAATATTTCCTCTTACCAGGAGTAAGAGAAAGTAAAAAGGCGTAACTGTGTACATTATTTCTGTATTAATTGGTTATTAAAGCTTTTGTTTATGCTCAGATAGCTTAAACGAGCATACTTTCTATTACTAGTGGCCTTCCAGCATCACGTACATAAAAGAGCACTAACATCTCTTCAGACAATGTGCCAGAAGGAGAAAGTTGTACAAACTGAGAAATCCCCCATCTCCGGCTGTTGTAAAGCCGTTGTAAAACACCTTTTGTATAGGAGGCTCTAGGTAAATGGTACTTTAGTGATGCAGTTTATCAAGTTATGGCCATGTTCCAAGTGTACACGTCGTATACCTGGGAGCTGGCGAATTGTTTTCTGAGTGCTTAAGAGTTTCCCAAATGTATTCAGGCGAGATGTTTTCAACCCATACTAGGTTGTACTTACACTTCTATGTGTTGGTTAGAATGTGCCCACAATGGGCATTACCTCAATCCCGGCTGCAAGAGCCATTTATACTGTGATGTGACGTAACTCAAATACATCCCCAGTGTGCAACTCCTTTTAAAATTGTTTTCGTAT
Organism: Triatoma infestans; assembly: GCA_011037195.1. Taxonomy (NCBI): domain Eukaryota; kingdom Metazoa; phylum Arthropoda; class Insecta; order Hemiptera; family Reduviidae; genus Triatoma; species Triatoma infestans. The sequence goes on from JAAEAF010006810.1 coordinate 29,182, forward strand.
GTATATCACATTTTTTTCCTCTTCTGCAGAAAAGAAAGATGTTAGTAGATGAGGGTGTAAATGAAAATTGCCAGCAATATCTCACTGTCCCAAGGCTTCCCTTCTCCCCACGGAGTACGTCCTTTCTCTGTCACACTTAGAATGGTAAACATTTTCCCTTCTTGAAGCATTGAAGAACAGTGACCTCCATACACGCGCTGCCATTACCCATTATAAAACCTATTTATAAAGGGACAAACTCCCCGCTTTAAATAGCCTTTGCCCTTAAGTCCAACACTTATAAACTCTATTTCTTACCACTATTCACACAAACATACAAACACACACGCACACAAACATGCATACATACTACACTGCATAACCCTATCTTCGTTCAATAGCCAATTATTTCAAAAAAGGGAGAACTCAATTAAACTAAGCCCCTGGGTCAATTATTTATTCAAGACTTTGTATAATAGCTTTTTCCTCTCATTTCCCTTTACTACAATCTTGTTCAAAAACTCCTCCACTATTCTTTAGCTTCATTACAATTCCCTCCCCTCATTGTATTTCTTCCACATAGTCACCAGTATATCTATCTGTTCCTGTGTGAAAACGCCCATTTGAGGAGGGACTCGCGCGAAAGAGATGTCTTTTGCTATTTTCCCTCCTTCCCAATTAAGAGAAAACAGTTTTCTAGTATTCCCATAGTAATATACTATTCAATACTCTTATTTAGATTACTATCATTACACTACATTTAATTCTAATTGCTATTTTATGCTTTCAAAAGTAAACAATGAACGCTATAATTTTTTTTCTTCATTTTACAAATTAAATATAATTAATTACTGCTATACAATGCAGGGGAATTTTACAATAAATTACAACGGTTACTTCGAACAAACTCCATTATCACAGATCAACCTACAAAAAAAAAATTAAAATCAATTTAACTATTTTCAAAATAAGAATAAAAAAAAAATATTGTAATAAGCATATTAATCTTACTATCAACAACTAACTAAAAATCCAACGTACCCAAAACCCAATGAAATCACAGTTTTTCAGATCGGTAATTCCAATCCATGAATTGAAATCTAAAACCCACACCATCCAAAACCGAATGAAACGAAAAGGAACCTAGGGATCTACACTATCATGATATGTAAATAAGTATTTAAGAGCAGTATCACTATCTCTCTAGTATCAGTAACTTCATCAAAATTTAGCATTCAGTTCATTAACATTCATAGTTCGATAACTTAGTTGTGATACCTGTAAAGGTTGCTAAGCACCCACAGCGACGTCATTTAGCTCCGCCTTAAGTTTTCACAATCATCATCTTTACTTACTATACTACTTACTTACTTATTATGAAATATTATAGTTAGTGATTTTAGTTGAAGTTTTTTGGCTGTTTGTTATTTTGACTATTTCTTGGATAATCAAGTTTTGAACCTTATTTACAGCCTTTTTTATTTTGTATTTATTTTTTTATTCTTGTAATTTACATTTGCTGCCAACGTTTCGACACTACACGTGTCGTTGTCTAGGGATTTTTTTCCTTTTGTTTTCACAATGCTGAAATTAAGTTAAGAATTATAGAATAAATTTTATAATATGTAAATTGTATACAGAAAATTTATTTATCCGCAAATTATAACTTTACCAACCTGTGTTACTTGCTTGATGTGTTATGTTGATTTTAATTATAACATATCAAGCAACGCCTCCTATACTAAGGCCTCGTTGTTAGTGTTACACGAGATTATTTTTATTTAAACTCAGGGGAGTTTAACTCAGGGGGATCTATTTCCAAGCAAAACTTGATAAAATACTATTACAAAAATTTGACAAGATTGCATTAGATTCCTCGTAAAATGAAGTAAAATGTGATAATTTTTTAAATAATTAATTTAAAAAAAAAAAAATTAAATTGCATCGGCCGGGAATCGAACCCGGGCCGCCCGCGTGGCAGGCGAGCATTCTACCACTGAACCACCGATGCTGGTTGTTTAGTCGGATTACTAATAATTCAGTTAAACTTTATCTATAGTGTTTTTATTTTATCAAATTTCTTTGCATTTTCGTAAGTTTAAATTAAAAAAAAAAACAAAAAAAAAAAAAACGAAGATAAATGGTTTACAATGGAATGTTTAAAACGATTATTGCAACAATGCTGGGCAGCCACCAACTACTCTATTCAGCCCACCCATAAGGTCAAGGTCTTTTCCACACTTTTTAACCGCCTACTATGTTGCGGCTTTTATTTAATTTATTTTTACTTTTCCTAATTACTTTTTTCCAAATAATGTTAATTTTTGTTTTCTTTTTTCATCTATTTAATTTGTACTAATTAATTGTTTAATTATATCTAAGCATTTTAGCAACAAAAAATTATATTCTTCAAAAATTAGATTTGTGTTCCATTATTTAGATTGATATTTAATACGTGATATTTTAAGAAGTTTTAATGCAGATATTGATAAAAAAATTTGCTATTTCACTGATGTTCGGGCAAAGTTTTATACATTAATTGGAGACACTTGTACCGTCAAGCATCGGTGGTTCAGTGGTAGAATGCTCGCCTGCCACGCGGGCGGCCCGGGTTCGATTCCCGGCCGATGCATCTTTTTTATTTTTTTATTTATTTTTTATTAAAACTTTTTTTTTTTTTTAAATTGATTCAGAACTTCCTTTAATTTTTCATATCTTTAACTTACGTACAATAATGAAGATCTATATTCAGATTTCACCCAAAATACGTCACATAAAAGGGCGACTTTATTAGTTTCTTCAGTTTCTTTTTAGCGATTTTCTCTCGACGAGTTATTTATTTATTTCTTTTTTTTTAAATTGCCCACCAAATGTACACATAATATGAATTCAATCGCTTTTAATTGTAACATTTTGCTATGAATATAGTTTTTCCTAGACAGGTGTTTTCTTGTAATGGGCCAAAGTATGCATAATATATACGGTTTCTTAAAGGAGAAGGCTTAATGCCTTAGGACGGGAAAGGTACAGCTCTATTGGGTATCCGGACATGCGGGAATAGAGGGCAATAAGAGGGCGGATCAGCTGGCTAGGGAGGGATCCTCTGTTTTTTTTGTGGCCCGGAGCCAGCCCTTGCCGTCAGTAAGAGGTTTTGTGATAGTCAGATCAGACTTGGGAGATGAGGGTATTGGAGAAATGCTGGGAGGACACTCAGGACTGAGGGCCTTGGTGGATGAAGTGACTGGACACACATGGGTGTCTAATCATTTGCATAATATGGCGAGGACGTCCAGTCCCATATGTCAGAACTGTGATGATGGAGTTAGGGAAACGGTGTAATACTACTTATGTCAGTGTCCCCGTTTCGCTCGTACTAGGTTTCGTGTGTCTGGGAGGGCACCACTCTCGCGGGATTGCCTGGGTGATTTGGAGTTGATGGATATCTTGGGATATTGCAGATTGACCGGTAGACTACCGGGGGAATTTAATAGGGGGATGAATTGGTGGGAAACGGGGGTATAAAAGCCATGTAGGCTTAGGTCCCAAGCCACTAGGCACCCACTTCAATAATAATAAATACTGTTTCTATTATCAATAAAATATTGAAGTCCAATGTTGTAAATTGGATGTCGAGGTTCGGTCATACAAAATAACTCTTCTTAAATTTCTACCGACGTTTCGGCCTGTGACATACCATCACCAAGTGTTCATGTTATACCATCAACACTTGGTGATGGTATGTCAGAGGTAAAACTATAGTTTGTAAATAATTCTAACTGAAAATTTTTACCCTGAAGAAGGCAATAAATTGCCGAAACATCGGTAGTAATTTAAAAAGAGTTCTTTTGTATGACCGAACCTCAACATCCAATTTACAATATTGGGATGTATGAATAAAGTCTAGCAAATGCTTTTACTACCTCTTTTTTAAGCATGTTCTGGGACAAGTATGCATAAAATAATCTAGCACTTACTTGACTTAGAAGTATTTAGTTACTAGCAAGCATTTGCTTAATTTTCCAGCAAATGTTGAATTATACATGAATAAAACCTAGCATGTGCTAGTAATGTGTAAGCATTTGCTTAAGATTTACTAAGCCAAGTCTCAGTAGCTTGAAGTTTGTTCTGTGACGAGTCAGTATTGCCTTCTACTTGATTTAATGACGCAAATTGTGAATATCCGATGCAGAAAACTCCATATACCTAGACGGCATTGTGGCGTACGTGCATATAAACATTTGTACAGATTTAATGAAGAAAATGTTGAATTAATTTCGAACACTTTCTTGGACGAAAGTGACGAGACACGTGGTGGTGCGTTATCTTCAAAGGAACGAATGCAGATATTTCTTCGCAGATCTTGGTTTCGAAGTTGGGATAGCAGAAGATGCGGGAGTGCATTAAAGTACTGTTAGTAGAACCATTGATTTCGTCGGTCAGAAAATTTTTCAAAAAGCACATCAGTGGATAAAATTTCCGTCACGGCTACAAAAAAAACACAACAGCTAAAATCACTTAGTGTGATCGGAGCTCTTGACTGTAGACATGTACCAATTTTGAAGCCTCGACTACACGGCGATGAATATATAAACAGAAAAAAATTCGCTTTTATAAATGTACAAGCAACCTGTAATTCAAACGAATTTTTTACAAGTGTTAATGCTAGCTGGCCTGCTTCTGTACATGACAGTCGCATATTTAAGAATTCACGTGTGAATGAAAGATTGTGAGAACACGCGGGAGCTGTAATACTGTTGGCCGGCCAAGAGCCTTCTCACAGCTCTTACATGACTGTTCCAGAGCTTGTAATTTCGGAGTTTGTGGCTTACTTAATAAAACTGATAATTGTTGGATCATGGAAATAAAGTGATAATTCAGGTAAATTTCTACATCAGTTTCTGATATATTTGTCATAGTGGAGCCGAATATGCACTTCACAAGACTAAAACAAACTGTAAACACTAAAACACAACAAAACTTAACCTCTTACCGGCATCCAGCATGCTTTGCGGGACCAGCAAATGCTAGTTAGACTATTCTAAGAAGTCACCATATGCTGGAAAAACTTGTAGCACTTTCTGGTCAGTACAAGCAAAAGGTTATTCATATCAATTTAAGCAAATGCTATTACTTGCTAGTATTGGCTGATATCATTTGCTTTTACTTATTGCTTGTACTTGTAGTATGTTCTATATTTTTATGCATACGTCTCATTGAATACAGCGGTCGTAACGAACACGAAAAACATTAAAGTCCAATTGAATGCATTGTTGGAATTCCGGGTTGGAACAAAAAATTTTTATCTTTTTGATTTATGTCATTAAACACTATTACATAAATAGAAGATATAATAAAGATGGATCCTGTTAACTAAATGTTACTATTGTTAGTTAAGCAAGCCTGTTTGCACTCCGCTCTGCGGTGCCCACAGAGTATGAATCAGGGCCATTAGGGTCTTGATGGGTATTAGGAAAGGTTTAGCTCACAGGACAAGTCCTTTAGATTCAGTCCTCAAACCGCACTTCCATCTTCTGTCATCCATTCTAACACTTCCTCTTCACCTCTGAACTTCTCTCACTTTACCAACTACACGTCCATTCGTAACTAATTCCCAAAATATTCCTTCATGTTTCTATACATTTATTTACAAACACACACACACATCCCATACAAATGACGAAATTAAATAAACGATCCTCTCAATATAGAAAGTTAGGCAGTTTGAAAATCAGTTTAGCCGGTAAGGGAATTAGATTTCCGTGGAAAATTCAACCATTTGTACCGTTTACTTATTCAATCGATAATGGTTGAACTTTCTCAGATTTGATAATTGATTGTACATTCATTTTAATTGCTTAATTTCTTTTTCTAAAAATGATTTTTTTTTAATTTCCTTAGTTTATCAGAAGAAAAAATAATTAATAGTCCATTGGGACACCCTGCTTTAGACTTTCATGAAAAACATTTGAGTTTCGAGGTTGACACAGCGTCAGTGGTTTGCTAGATACCGACGTTTCGCCCATATTGCAATGAGCTTCTTCTCATAGGAAATGAGGAAGCTCAAACTTAGTCTTCTATTTAGGTATAACCACCACATGAGGAAGCTCAAACTTAGTCTTCTATTTAGGTATAACCACCACATCTGGGCCCGAAGATAAATAATAGCGTATCTCTTTTATTTAAAACAAATTTTAGAGCTGTTTCTATCAGTTACATTTAAATTTAAACTGATGCTACTTGGTCTTCAGATAGAGAGCGCCCACATTGCCCATTGAGATATGTTTATTAACACCTACCACTATTTTTATGGCCACCCCATCTAAACGGGTCTCAAGATTGCAATTATAAAGAAAATTTTTTAATTAACTTGTGTTAATGGAAGTAATAGAATGTCTTATGAGTGTTTCGCCATGTAAAAATATATATATATTCCCCCTTTATTCTATAGATTCTCCTCCACTTTTTTCCAGTCTTATTTTCCGAAATGAAATGTATGAAAAAACATTGTTCAAGACATAGAATTTCCGATGAATCTAGCTCGGCGTTGTAATGGAAAAATTAGAAATAATTGAAAATATATTCTGTATTTAAAATAATATAATTTTTAAAAGAAATTTGTACGTTGGTTGGCAGATGGGTCAAAACGCGGGTACAAGACACCGTTAGAAGATACGTCAAAGCACTCAGCACTATTGTCTTTTAACTCCCTTCTAGAAAGTATATATAAAGGAAAGGATTTAACTACCAAGAGAAGCATCAATATTATTTCACCATTCAAAGGAGTATCACTCCATAATTCGTCTTACAACAAGTCAGTGTGTGCCAAGAAGTTTAACATTTGTGATTAAATCAATCAAGTACAAGTATATTAAGTGCAAGAGCTTTTGTATATTATAAGCTTAATTCATTATTCAAAATAGATAGATAGATTGCTGTAGGGGATTATTGCACTGCGACCTGAAAGATCTATTGTGCCCCCCGAAGCCTTCTCCAATGCACAGCCGGCCTCCAAGCAGTGTTCTCTAGCTACAGACAACACTGCTTATCACCGGGCAGTGAGTTGTAGAGGCTCCTAGGAAGAGAAAATTTAAGGGCAGCATGCTGGATTCGAACCCGGGACCTCCGCTTGCTAGTCCAGCGCGCTACCACTAAGCTAATCCCTTCCTTTTCACTTAGCTTTCGCCAATTTACTAGGGACGGAGACCCTAGTTTGTGTACTGTGTTTGCCCTTGTCTGTAAAGTTTATGTAGTTTAAGTGTATTGTGTACTGTTCTGACGAAGTGCATGGAGTATTGAGCTGTGGTAACCCGTGGGGTCGCTGCTCCCCAAATAACTGCATGCAACAGATACCCCTTGCGGGCATATTCAAAATTAACAAATAATTACTATTTATAAAGTTATTAAAATAATATATAGTTAAATTATTTATTTAAAACATTGGTTCTTATTCTGTATATCTTAAACATATCTCTTCTCAAAATCTTACACACACACCCATAACATACGCCCTTTAAATAACGCTCGTGCTACAACATACACACATACTACACATCTAACCTTCACAGCGTGCGTATTACTAAAAGTGACAAAATATAACTAGGTATAAAGCATTTAATATTGAAAATTTGGCACCAAAAATCTTGTTAATAAATGTGCAGTTCTGTAATTAGAAATTGCATTTTCAATTATTATTTGCAATTATTTTTTATCATTCATGAGAAAATTTATGTTAGTTTTTAGCAATCAATTCAATAAAAACCATAAAACTTGATTTTTATATAAACTTTTTTGTCTTAAAAGTGCCCGGGGCAAGTCAGCAAGTCGATAAATTTGTGAAATTCTGGCAAGCACAAAAAAGAAAAAAAGATTCCCCACCATTGCCTCAGGATCATTGATTGTAAAGCAATCCATTGTCAAAATGGAATTTGTAAACTATCTCGAAATCTGGTTTAAAATAGGATGGAGGGTGATTTTGTGCAGATTATTTATTTTGGCATAATAAAAAACAAAGATATTTATTTGGCTTTGTTTTTTTTATATATCTTAACTATAATTGTCGGAGTGTCTAATTAGGTAGTTTAGCAAACTGAGATTTCATAATCATTTCATATTTTAACGTTGACTACGTTTCACACGCTCTTCAATCCTTTTTTATGATATTTAAATTAGTTTCCTCTAATTGCATATTATAACTAAACGGTACCTTAACTATGTAACTATCTTTGTCCAAAATACTCTTTCTACTATGCCATATTTTGGGCACACCATTATAATATGCTTTAAACTATTATTTACCTAGCAAAGCTTTATAATTGTAGGAGAATTCTCAATGCCGATTTTGCTTAAATATTCTTTACAGATCCCATGATTAGTTCTTAGACTACAGATAATACGCTATAGTTGTTTGTTTAATACCAAATCGTTGAACCAAGGTTTTCGCACCCAGTTTTAAATTCAGAATTTGTCTTTGGGGTGTTTTTTTTTTTAATTTGAATTTATTCTCAGAAAAATGCATTATTAAATATTTCTTATTGGAGTGATATAATGCACAAACTGTTTGGCACTTAGATCTTTGATAAGTTGGTTAGTTCCAGATGTATGCATCAATTCCTAGCTATTACAATATGCTGTCCAGAAGCTGCTTACCCATTTCTTCTTACAACGGACTGGTGTAGACCACAGTGAGTTTGCAAATAATACTAATGCTCGAGTGCAGTCTACAGCCGCTACACTTCGCCCAGTAACTCATCTCAGTAACTCAACCCTTCCTTTCCTTATGCAGTTGAATTCCACCGGACTGTTCCTCTCTCCCAGTTTTATCACCTTCCACCCATTCTGGTAGCTTCTCCATCCACGTATTCTCTGTCCTGTCTCCTTCCTCTCTCTCACTCGTTCTCTGCAACAGCCCCTATAAATGTATGAATGTAAATATGCTCTTTTCCTCCGATGCCCACCGTTGGCCCATCTTTATTTATTTTCTTTTAACATTCTACACGCGCATTGAACATCTTTTAACTCGTTATACTGTTCATAATGCTTTAGATATGTAGTAGACTAGACCTTTATATTGAAGCATCATCCGGTATTTCTGTCTCACTTGACTGCGTACAACGTTGCATGAAATAAATATGTTCAAAATTTTTCCAATATTCAGAGTCTCAATATATTGCATCCTTTCTAAACTAACAAAATAACGCTTTTTAGTGCATTATTACAGAGTGGACAATTTTAAAATCCACTCAGTTGTCTTGGAAATTACGCCAGATAGAAAAAGAAAAAAGAATCCTAATTATACCGTATTAAAATTTTTCAAGGATTCCAATTAGGTTATGATCAATTTCTTTTCTTTTTTTTTAGGCTGCAGAAATAAGAAAATTTTTCAACAATAATTTTATTGCATGAGAAAAATCCATATTCCACATTGTTTTTGAGTTTATAGTCAAATAACGCAAAAAATATATTCCATGGAGTGATGATAGTAAATTTACGAATTATTGAATTGGTGTAATTTTTAAATAAATGCTATAGATGGAAATCCAGATATTACATATCAGACAAAGATTCAGAAAATAATTTCGATAAATGGTGCGCCCTTATTGAGGATCAGATTGAAAATGAAGACATGGTATTATTAATAGCGACAAAATAGCGAAAATATTAATTTTTACAAAATCATTAATCACACCTTTCTTTACAGCATTTTGAACATGTTCTTCAGTACTTGCATCTAACTGTAAATTCTTTTTACTGTAATACAAGATAAACTGGAAAGACATGTGATGATTGTTTCATAAATAAAAAAAAAAACAAAAACAAAAATCCGTAAAGAAGATGAGATATTGCATATATTTCGGAATTATTCACTTTGTGGAGGGAGGAACATGATAAACATGGAAAGATAAAAAGAGAAAAACAAAAAATTGAGGTTAAGAACACAAGAGAGCAGTGGCATGAATTTCTTAACTCTTTGACAGTCACTCTTGCTCTCTCTAAGTCTCTCTCTCTCTCTCTCGCACACATACACACACACTTACATATAGCATGATCCCTGCTAAGAGAAGAAATTTCTTTTACTAAGCCTATTCCTTTCTAGCTGGTAAATATTTACACAAAGTATCGAACCTCCCTTACCTCACAGGTGTTAGCAAAGATGTTAAAAATATAAAGGGATAATATTTCACTCACGCTCATGTTTGGACGAAGAAGAAGAAGAATTTCTGTTAGGCTGGAAAAAAGATGAAACGCGAGGAGCTGAAAAAGAACCAAACAAGGGAGTGGTCTTAAAGATTTTCTTTTAAACATTCACATGTCACCATTTTCTTTCATTTTCACTTTCACTTATTTCTTAGCAAGAAGAAGAAGAATTGCGATTGTGTAAACTTTTGGAAATTGAATTTTTACTGGAAATACAATGTTTTGAGATCTGCTGAATATGAAGAAGTTTTCCGTTTAGATAGGAACTACCGCCGTATCAGGCACGAAGGTTTCACGTAAAATCCATCAACCGGAAGTACGACTTTACTGGCTGGTTTTTTCTTCATTTTTTCGCGATATTCTCGAAAATGGCTCTTAAAGTTTTTCTTTAAACTTCGTATACTATCTACACATATAAATAACTATAAATTTCAATGTAAACAATATTTATGTTTGGCCGTTGTGTATTAATTAAACAAGCTATAAAATTAGTTGGCTGGGGTCAAAGAAGAAACTTTTTATTTTTTGTTTATTCGATGTTTCGGACAATCTCAGGGACTACAAAACAAAAATATGGATATCAAGAAAATTGTATGATAAAATTAAAACATGTAACAATTAAACAATATTAGAAAGATATGATACCTATTAAGGAAGGAATGAGAGTTAAATGTTTGAGGAGGTTATTGTTTGGTTGTAGAGTAAGGTATGCTTGCAAAGAAAACAGAGAGGGGAAATTTTTTCAAGTTGAAGGAAATGTGAACAATTAATAATTATAAGAGAAATAAATGAATATAAATAAACTAGAAAATGAGTGGAAAGTGTAGAAAGTTGATATGTGTAATTTAGTGTTGGGGGGGGGGCTTTTTTGAGGAAGCGGAAAAATGTTGTTGTAAGAAGAGGTAAGTGACCGTCCTTGTTTTTTTTTGTTTTGTAGTTGATAGAGTGAGGGTTGAGGTTAATGTGGATGGATTCAGTAAGAAGTCGCTTCAGATGGTTGGAATGGGTGGTCAGGACAGTAGCATTTCAGAAATCATAGCAGTGGGCAATGAGGGTGAGTGCATATTTTGTGAGAGCAGTACTGTCAATTTTTTTGTTAGCTATGTCTAGTCCTGTTGGCTATGTCTAGTTCATGCGCTACAGTTTGGTGCAGTGCAAAGTATACTGTAAACAGAGTTCGTGTCGTCATAAGTTTCAATGGGGTCTTTGAGTTTAGAGAACAGTTTGCTGAGTTTGTTGGAGGAGTAGAGGCCAGATTTGAGATTGGGAATCATAGACTTTAGAATATGCATGATTTTATATGAGTTGGTATTTGTGTAGATGAAAGAACGGAATATAGATGGCTCGAGCATGAAATGGCATGTGGTTTTTAACTATAAATTTTATTTGTAACCTTTTCTCAGAGAAGAAGGGTCTCTAAGAGAAGGGTTTCTCAGAGAGAAGTAGGATCTCTAAGATATGGCATGAGCCTAATCCGGAAATCCAAAGAAGTGTTGGAATACAAAAAAAAAATTGCATTCCTTTGAAACACGAAAGATAAAATGGTTAAAATGGGAAAGAAAATCATTGATTTTATACTTAGTGAGAGGAGAAGGAAAGGCAAGCCTAGGAAAACTTAGGTGGAGGGTTAACACCGATGAAATGGCTTCTAGGGCCTTCGGGAAGGGGAGTGGAAGGACAGGAAATCTTGGACTTTGGATTCATTAATTTTTTGGGGTTTGGTTGGAACAATAGCGTGTTCTTTCCTCTAAATTATGTAGTATAATATATGGTACTATCACCTACATAATATTAAAGTATTATAGAAGCATTGATAGAAATCCAAATTTAAAGATAATGGGAATGGGTTAACCATGGTAAGTGCGATTTTATAGAAAAGGCTCTTTTTTTTGCATTTTTAGAATTTTCTCAAAACGGCTCAATCCTCTCAAATTCTCTCAACGGCTACAATGATTTTCTTTAAATTTTGAATGCATATTACACATCTAAAAAACATTAATTTTATTTGCTACATTTTCACGAAGAAATTGATTTTGATTGATTGAGTGATTTTGTGCGTCAGTCTGTAGCGTTTAAATATAAACTACATATGCTTCGATTGGTTTTAATAGAGAGCGTTCCACATAAATCCGCTCAGGTATACGTATATTATATAAAACCCCTTTTACACCAGATTTTTACTTGCTTTTATTTTTAGGTGAATGACGTGGAATAGCTGAATAAAAGTTTCTTTTAGGGATATTTGTGAAAATACTTAGTTCATGGTTTTACGTTTTCTTTATTTTTCTTTTCCTACTTTTCGACCAGGTAACGATTAGCGAATCTAGTCGAATGCTATGAAAAAAAAAAAATAAAGAACGTGAAACCAGTCAATCAGTATTTTCATAAATATCCCTAAAACAATTTATTTGTCTGGTATTTTATCCGTCGTTGCATGCATATTCCTTTTGTTCCTGTCCGGTTTCGGATTTTCATCCATCGTCAGAACAAATTCACCAAGTTCGTGTAGAGAGTTCACTTCAACGTAATGTTTCTGTTACACTCAATCTTGTTGGTTTGTTGGTTGTATATATGTGGGGAGGTTATAAGGTTATGGTACTAAGAGTGTAAGGGTTTAATGACAAAATGGAATTATTATAAATTATGATTAGACATTAGAAAATAGTGTTTAATAAATAACTTGTTTTGAAGGATACTTTATAAGTAAAGTTTACTAACAACACTATTAAAATTTAGTCATAAAGTATCCTTCAAAACATGCTATACTATATTATACACTATTTTCTACTGTCTAATCATAATTTATAATAATTCCATTTTGTCATTAAACACACACATACATATAGTAACATATCCTTATAACCACCCCACATATATACAACCAACAAACCAACAAATGTGAGTGTAACAGAAACATTACGTTGAAGTGAACGCTCTCTACACGAACTTGGTGAATTTGCTCTGACGATGGATGAAATTCAGAAATCGGTCAGGCACAATATGTTGTGGACTATTTATTTATATTTGAAGAGAGCAAAATTATATTTACATAGTACTATTTGACATCAATTTTTCTAGTTTACTCAAATTCAATTTAACAAGTATACTTGAAATTTATTTAGGTTAATTTATCCATTAACCAGTACATAAGAAAATATACATCAATAGTAACCAGGTTTGCGAAATAATTGGAAAATCCATATTTTTTCTCTACGTTATACATCTATGAAATTACATTTCCACCTATATTTTTACTTTCTTCTACACTAGTAAGAGGAAGTATTGTAATCGTGCCAAATCTTCGATATCGAGTTTTCATCGGAAATATCCGTTTTGAGGTCCCCTGAGTCCAAAAAAGTGGTTTTTAGCAAATGGTCTGTGTGTGTATGTTTTTTCCCTGACGAGAGTAACCCTAATGCCAGGGAGTTTATTTAATACATGCTTCATAAATTATATTACATGTATATCTAGAATTTTATTTATCAATATATAAAACATTGTATTTATTGTTTAAATTCTATTGGAGGAAAATAACATAATTACATTTCTATAATATATAAACTAAATTACATCAAACTGTTGACTGCAATAAGGTAGCAGTGAAACTTTGAAAATATAAAATAGTATTGTTACTAAAAATAATAACTACAATAGTTGAAAATCAATATTTTTTAGAAATTTTATAAACTGAGCACACAATTGTTTTTGAACCAGCAAACCTAAATCTGTAACTGGCCAAGATCCCATGTAAGATACAAAACTACACCAATTCCGCTCTCCGTAGTTCAAATAGAGAACATTGTTGGATGATGTGGCGCCAAGTTTGAGGTGGCTGATTATCGCATTAGCATGAGGGGTCAGCCATTATATTAAATCTATGCAAGTAGTCTCGGTTCTTTCCATGGCCACTCAGAGCCTGAGTAGTGTAGAAGTCTAGTTTATGAAGCGGACTTGTCCTTCGGCTAATTATATTGGGGAAAAACTCCTTGGTATAATGCCCTTTCTCTGTATTAGCCCAGTCTCTTTGCCAGCTTGCTTGACTCTCTTCAGCCAAAATAGACATCACACATGATCGAGGCACTTTGTTGTACGATTCTGCAAGGTGAAAATGCTGGGAAGCCTGCTTAGCCAGAGTATCTGCGGCCTCGTTACCCTCTCGACCAACATGCGATTTCTCCTAGCAAAAGCTTACTTCTACCTTCTTCTCATCCTCCAAGCGGTAAACTAAGCTCCTGATTAGATTGTGTGTGTGTGTGTGTGTATATGTATGTATGTATGTATGTATGTGAACACCATAGCTCAAAAACGAAAAATCGCAGATAGTTCAAACATGATATTCCGTTTGTTTATCACAATGGGATCTGACAGTGGGTCAGCGGTCTAAATTCCTCAACCGGAAGTACCACTTTACTGATTGGTTTTTTTCACTTTTTTGCAATTATTTCCAAAAGTGGCTCCAACGATTTTCTTTAAACTTGGTATATGAACTACTCATACGAAGATCTACAATTTTTATTTGAAACATTTCTCAGAGAACATGCATTTAAGGGAGGGATTAGGTGAGTTGAACTCTAAAGTGCTATTTCAGTTTATTGTACAATTCTATCAGCTAAATAATATTAATTAGAATTAAATATGTTGCTGAAATATCGAGTTTGAAGAACATCAGAAAACCGGAAGTGCGTTTTTACTGAGGTTTCTGGAATTTTTTTTACTTTCTTGTAATTTTCTCAAAAATGGCTCCGACGATTTTCTTCAAACTCCGTATACTAACTACACATACAGTGATCTACAACTTCTATTTAAAACACTTCTCTGAAAAAATTCATGTTATGTCACTTTAGAGTTCATAAATAGATCAATAAATAGATGGCCAAAATTCTGAGTTTCAAGTGCGCTTTTACTGACATTTTATTTACTTTTCGATGAGCTCCAAGGAATTTTATCAACTTTGGTACACAAACTATAAAAGTTGTCTATTAGGTACAATTCTGAAAACTAGAGTAAGAGAAAGTTGTGTGAGTGTTTAACGCCAGTGTTTTTTTTTTTTCATTTATACAGCTTGTATCTGATACCAGCTTTTGTAAATAAAAAATATTAACGCTTTAGTAAACAATGTAAATAGCTGATTTTTCACATCTGATTAAATACTATTAGTTCCAGATGTTATTCAATTACACAATTTTATCCACTGCCACTTTATTCCTCCAATTGGGAAACAGATAAAATTTTGCATCGATAAATCTCGTATAAAAACCAATCACCTGGAATTATCCAATGTTTTTTGGTTGTATATCAAACGACAAATGTTCAGTGAACCGATCCATTTATTTCGTGTGTAACTGATTCCAATTGGGGATTAACTGGAATATAGTGTAAATGTATAGAATATTTAGGAGAAATGGTTGAAAAAAAGAAAGAAATACATATATATTATGATTTTATAATTATAAGTTAAGTTAAAAAGTATTTTATATTGATTGCTATTTAGTACAATCTCAAGCATGGATTTTTTGAAGGTTGGGTAAAAACATAAGGAACAGTTAGGAAGGTAGAATATCTTTAGTTACAAGAAAATGAAATTTCCCTTCCTTCCACTCTCCAATGGTGGGAGGAAGTATGTCGACGTCGTTTTGGGCGTAAGCGCCAAAATTCAAAAAATGAGTTTCTAATGAAATTCTGGTTGTAAGAGTCTATTGCTTCGTTTAGAGACTTGGTTTTATCTGCCAATTTAACCTGAATCGAATAAATCGAATAAATGAAAGAGCAGTTGTGTAACCGCCACCTTGAGACTAAAAGAAGGTGAGCTTACCCGGCAGTATGCGATGAGATCCCAGTGCTCTTACGCCCAGTTTGTGCCAAATCCTGTGTACTGGTGACATCCTCCTCAGGTAAGTTGTTTTGATATGTTATTATCTTAGTATTTCTATTGCTTCTACTGAAGTTGATCAATTTTTGTGATAAGATTAAAAAAATGCAGAAAATTGCTCAAGAAGAGAAGTTGTCGCTCACGCCTTTTATATGTTGAATATTTAAAAGGCGCAAACGCCAATCCTACATTAAAAACCAATACATTTAAATTTGCAGTTTTAAAGCTGTTAAAAGCCAAAATGATTAATGTTGAGGTGCCATAGTATTAGTTTGGGTTGAGTAATTTCTAAATTTCATAATATTTCAAATATATAGTCAATAATAACCGAAAATATTTTCTTTGATTTTTCATTTCAACATGGTCACTTAAGTCTTTTTATGCTTTCAGAATGTTCAAGAAGATTCGAGGCCAAAAAATATTAGATATTTTGGCAAATAAATCTATGTTGCCAAAAAAGTTGGTAATGTCGCGGAAAAGCAAAAGAACGATGAGCTGCCAAACGAAGAAATGATATTTAAAAAAAGTTTAACTCAAAGAACTAATGTTGTCTGCCACAATGAAACCAATTATGAGGACAGTGATGATTATTCTGCACTGGAAAACACCACTTCTTGGGAAGAAACAGAACAAACCAAAAATATGGAAAAAAGAAAAATTTATTACGATTTAGAGCAAAATTTCGATCTGGACACTAATATTAATAATCTCAATGAAAATGAAAGTGAAAACATGAAACTGTTTTCAAAAAAAGGCACCATTGAGTAGCAGTAACAGTGAAGAAATACAAGAAATGAATTTGTAGAAGGAATAAGTGCTGACAAGACCAAGCTGTAACAGTAACCATCCTGAATATTTTTCTTTGACTTAAAGCGCGAAGATTCCGGACGAGCTGCCAGATACAGACATCGATGATGATTGTTGAAAAAACAAGACAAGTGAACAAAGTTTTACCTCAATCAAAATACTGCAATGTTATTTAAACAAATTGTCCCTTATTATCAAACAAACTTTTATTATATTGTTAAAAAAAAATAATAAAATTTATTTTTGAAGTCTTTATTTTAGTTTTTTTGTTTTAATTTTCTACCCTATTTATTTTATAATAATACTAATGAGGGGGATCTGCATTAATTCATAAAAACAATTGTAAAGACTATAATAGCTTTATCCTCCACCTAATTATCCATAAGAATTAGGGATAGGCGTATGTAAGGCCTAAGCAGCATTTTAGTTCAAAAAAATTCAATATTAAGGTTATAAGTGCTAAGAGAAAAAGCGTAAGCGCCTAGTGACAAGAAGAAAAAGGCGTAACCGACAAATATGTGAATAAAAATTATATTCCGATATTTTTAATCGTTTGCTAAGAAAAAAATGTTATTTCAATTGTTTTTATCAATTTAACAAAACAATTTGAACTTCTAAAAAGATTGCAAATTTCTATTAACAGTTTTTTGGCCATCCTGAAAATTTTGTATTTGTCCCTTATGCCTTTTTGGCAAAACGACGTCGATGTGTATAAAGCCGGAAATAGGGACAGATCAAATTTTGTGGCTGATGAAACTGTGCTCATCGTCGATTTTATGTAAGTGTGAAAGTGTTAAACGATAAATATATATATTTCTTTTTATTTATTCAACTGCTTATTTTTTTTTATCCCTTATCAGTTCAGATAAACACAAACCTCACGAGATCGCTTTTGAGAAGATTTGAATTATAAATTATAATTGCCAATTAATGATTAACACATCTAGTTTAATTTACCGCCCTCCCCGATATATGACATTTCAATGTAGATTCAAACATGCACAAATGGAGAAGTATGTACTTTCCTCAATTCCAAAATATTTTTTTGGGCCTATAAATCTAAACGAATTTACATTAAATTTTCTAAATATGCGCATCGAAACTAGAAAATCTCTATTCCGGGAAAAAACGGAAATGAAAGTAAAAAAATATATAATTAAAAAAAAAAAATAAATATACCACGTCAGTACAATGTAAGGTTCCTATAAAATATTAATACACATTAGAAACTTTGCTAGAATTCCAAATTTGAAGAAAATCGGTCAACCGGAAGTGTTGCTTTACTGAAGAGGTTTCTGAGGAATCTGCGACGTTAAATTTTACATGTTTTTATTCAAATATTATCATCGCTTTCTTCTACGCTACAACATATTCACGTATACGACCTACCTGGTAGGTACTTGCCTCCTCTACATCTCACTATATAGAACAAATGAGTGAATTTTGTAGTTTAGAGAAAAGTGTCCTTTTATATAGCTTTGTATTAATAGCAATAAGAAAAAGACGAGCGAGTGTTTCACACCAGATTTTTATTTACATTATCATCAACATCCTTCTCGCCATTATTACCGCCACTTCACCATAGTTACATGTCCGAAATAAATTCGGCTGATCGAAACCACAGCCCTACAGTTTGGAGACAATATACTGTCTTTTCACCTGACATCTTACAGAGAAACTTGCAGAGGTTTGTAAATTGTTCAATTAAGATTATATATTTTGGCAATGACAGCGTAAATTGCATTTTTAGTAAACTTCTGAGGAAAGTTTTGAACGTTGGATTTTTCTCTAATACCATCCAAAAATGCCGTTTGGGGGGGGGGGATATTTCAGATTGAAATGTGATAGACTGACAGTGTAAATATTATGCGAAGTTTAAATAAAATCGTTGGAGCCATTTTTCGAAAAAAATTGTGAAAATCTAAAAAAATAAACAATCAGGACAGTTGGACTTCTGGTTGAGAGATTTTGTGCGATAGCTTTATATCAGATGCAGTTATCTCTGACTTCGTCTTCACATCTTAATCTTGTAGTTTCACTCTTCTATGACCTTCCAGTCTAACCTCCATAATATGTTTTAGTATGTTGAGCTCCATAAATGCTCTGCCCAACGCAATCGCGCCAGTTTTTTGTTTTATTTTGTTTTTTACTATGTCTAGCCTTTCCGGGATATCATACAGTTCAAAATCATTCCGTATTGCTACGCAAGGATCGGTCCACTTAAGTTTCTCAGTATTTTTGTATCCGTCTCCCTTATTCCATCTCCTAGGCTTTCGTCATTGTTCATGGCACAGCGTCACACAACAGGACTGCGTGAATGAGAATTTTATAAATTTTCTTATTTCAGTAGTCCTTGATAAATACCTACTTTTCATTTGCTTGATTAACGAATAGTAGCTGATCTTGATTTTATTTCTGGACATCTGCTCAGCAACCCAGATATGAAAAAAAATCTGCTCTTCTCTTTCGGAAGAGAATATGCCAATATATATTCTTTAGTATCCTGTGTAAGGACTCTTTCTGGTGTCATGTATTTCGTTTTATTTTAATTTATACTTAATCCTAACTTTTTTCGCGGCTACCTCTAAGTAATGAAAATTCTCCCCACCGGAGAACCAGCGATAAACACCATATTATCAGCGTATGCCGTCATTAGTTCAATATTTACACAGATGTTTGGGAATGTGACATTAAGCAGCAGACACGCTAGGATATCGTTTTTTAACCTCTCCTCATTACAAACGGCTTGGTTAAATTCTCCCTTAAATTTCTCCCTGGAAAACACCTATACATTTTAACACACGCACACAAAACACATCAAAAATATTTATCACAATATATAATTACTTGTAATTTTTTTTATGAGTTTTTTTCAGTTACACGGTTTCCCTCGTAACTTTTTTTTTTCTCGCTTTAAACCTCTTCTAAGCCTTAACAATCTTTTTCTCCTACAACTTCTGAAAGGCCGCACCCCATATGGCTTTCCTTTATACCATCCACTCATGTTGTTCTGAGACCTACCACGCTTATTTACTACCTTTTAATTAAAAATCTCTAACCTGTATCGGTAGTGTATTTAAATCCATTTGCCTTATGACCGCCACCATCGGTGGCGTTTCTTTTCACTTTCTTAGACGATGTTTTTACTTACTTCTACTTATTTTCTTATTTCGGTGTTCTTTATATTTTTTTCCTTGGCTTTGTAATAGTTCTTCTCCTAAAGTCAAATTCCAACAATTAATTATTTAATAATTAATTATTCGGACAAATTCAGGAACAGTTAATTAATTAAAAACTGATAATTTCACTCATAAAAAAGCAACAGCCAATCACATTTACCATTATCTAAGCTTTTGACAAATCAGAAATCGATAATCCTTGCCCTTACATAATGCGTTCTGATTGGCAGTTGAATTCATGAATGAAAATAATTCCCTGAATTGATACAGCAATTAAGTACAAGAAACAGTTAACGGGAAATAATAACTAACTATGCTTTTGATCCGGTTTTAGTTAGAAATGTTAAAGTTGTTTATTGTCTTAAGAAAATACAAACTTATGACAAGGAGCCAAGCTCGACTGAATTCTACTAAAAAAAAGATTATATAAGATATACCAGATAATAATGAAATGAAAGTCACAAAATGCACAGAATAAAAAGACATATCTCTTTTACAAAGTAAAATAATATAAACTAACTTATATTTTTTCAAATAATAAATCATTCTAATCTTTATGCTACATGAGGCTACAAAATCAGAGAAGAAAAGAAAAAAAACAAAAAGAAGAAAAACTCGTACAAAAAAAACTAATATAAATTAAATAAATAAAAGTAGAAAGATAACAGTACACTTCGTGAATGTTACAAAATTGTCGCTATTATTAACACTTAGGTAAATGAGGTCAATATTGAGGGCACTAAACATTTAACACATTATTTTTCAAATTTAAACAAACCATAATGTATACAAATAGGACCTTAATTTTCTGTACTGAATTTACGATCAATAATTTTTCCAACTTCATATCGTCTGAGAGTTGTAAATGATCTGCAATATACTTATTAATATATGTCTAAACTCTTTATAAAATCTGCAGTAAAAATAAAAAAATGTAGTAAATTGTCAAAATCTGTTTTACATAGAGGGCAAGTATTTAGACTATTAAATTCGTATTTCTTTTTCTTAATAATAATTCTAGTGTATTTCTCTCCTGTTAACCTTAATTGAGTGATAAATTGTAGAAATGTAAAATTACATTTAATTTGGAGAGCAGGTTTATCTAAATTATAATTACAAATTACTCTAAATAGTGAATTATATTGGGAATCGAGTACTTTATTTATGACTCTGCTATGTAGGTAATTATTCATTTCATTTTGTTAAATTATTCAGTTCCTTTTTTATAAAGATGGATTCAGTGAGTCCCATACATTCATAGCTCCTACAGGATACAACAAATTTTTAACAGAATCGACCCAATTAAATGGAATATGTTTATTAAAGGAGATTTCATATTTACCATTTTTAAGCTTTTGAAAAATCAGAAATCGATAAATCTTGCCCTTATATAATGCGTTCTGATTGGCAGTTGAATTCATTAATGAAAATAATTCACAGAATTAACACAGCAATTAAGTACAAGAAACAGTTAACGGGAAATAATAATTAACGATGCTTTTGATCCGGTTTTAGTTGGAAAAGAGGAATAAGGAAATTAAATATGAAGTTATTGAAATGTTGATGTATTGTCAACATTTCCTATTTATTATGTCATTGACGTCAATTGATTTTTTTTTTTTTTTTTTTATTGTGACTCTAAAAGTTCTGCACTAGATGAACTGTCATCAACGTCACCTTTCCACAGACACCATACCGCTCTTTTCTTCAAATGGAAAATTACAAATTCTCCAACGCTGGAACTGTCAATTATTGTAAAAAAAAATTCTCTCTTTAAACAGCTACTGTGAAACATTCACAGTCAACTTTCTCTTGTTGCTATTCACATAATTTTCTAATAAACAAATTTTTTTAAAAGTCGATATTTTTACTGTGTTAGTTTTTAAACTTCCATCAGATGACGATAACGTACGCTCTACTGGTGAGGATAGGTAATCATGGGAATCCTATGTCTAATAACCTCCAGCC
>JAAEAF010006811.1:0-30627 GCA_011037195.1 Triatoma infestans
TAAAAAAAAAAAATTAATTACAAATAAATAGATTGCCAAAATTGCCGAGTTTCAAGAAAATTAGTAAACCGGAAGTGCGTTTTTATTGGAACAGTTTTTGCGACTTTTCTTCATAAAAATACGTAACGAATTTCATTAAATCTGGCATACCAACAATCTATCAATTACAGTTTTTGTAAACTGCAGTAAGAGAAAGTTGTGTGAGTGTTTCACATCAGATTTTTTTTTTTTTTTAATTTAAGGTGAAAATAATATAAAGTTTTGGCTTTTGTATTATAACATATTTCTAACTTTGGAACCCTTATATCGTATATGAAAGCAAGAAGCCCTTATCACTTTTTTTTATATTACAGTCGAATCATTTACATTTTCTTGAAGTCAAATTGCTTGTTTTCAGACTGATTTTACGTGAATCTACCTTGCAGATAACAGGGACGTAGATGGTTTATAAACATACATATTTTTAAATATGTATTAAGAACTAAATTTTTTAAATATGTATTAAGAACTAAATTCCTCGTGCAACCGCGAGCTTAAAGGTTGAAGCTTACCAGTAGGCGATTTTTTGGGGCGTGGGCAGGCCGGATGACTTCTTACTGTTCTATGTTTCTGGAATTTTGGAAAATATCTAAAGAGTTTGATTAAATCCGGGGAATTTTATTTTCCCTTACTGCTCTGAAGATGAAATATGGTTTGTTCCAAATTTTTGAAATTGAACATTCGAACATTCTCCGGTTATACATGTATCTATCCATTCTATCCCGACCAAATAGTGTATGTTTGTTTAGGCGAATAGCGTGAGTATATTTATTAGGATGAAAGTATTTATTGGAGAAATTTTAGTTATGAATGAATGGAAATGTGTGCGCAACTAATAGAGGTGCTAATGCCAGTCAGGAATGGAAAGATTATATAATATTCAAATGATTATTATTAGTATTATTGTGCGACTTAGTTTTGGAAATACGGTTTGATAATAATGCATTTCCCAGAGCATAATTTAAAGTGTTTGCTAAAAAAAAAAATGAAAAAATAAAGAAATCTTATTGGAATTGCAATTGCTGCAAGTGATTGCAATATTTTTTTTAATTCGTTACTATTAATAGAATTATTCGCTCTTTTTCTTCCTTTTTTTTTTATGAGTGGCCATAAAAATTGGAAATAAATTATGATTTATATAAATTTGAAATAAAATATGTAGATATTATAAAATAAATATTATGAGATAGCCAACAGATGTTTAATAAAAGTTCGTATTTAAGATTATAATGAAGAAAAAAAATAAAGTAGAAAATATATAAAGGTCACTTTACATGAAGCAAAAACGAGAGCAGATATACACGTATACATTGCTATCCCCCCACTCTTCTTAAATACGTATCTACTGTTCCAAACTAAACAGAATTTATATTAAGAAGTTCATCCAAAAAATATAGTTTTATATATTATTGGGTTGGTGCAAAAAAATGCAGGTTTTTATATGCCAAAAAAAAAAATTATTATATTTTGTATAAAACTAAGATTATTTATTCAAAATATGTTCCATCATTATCAACACATAGTTGCCAACGTGTCAGAAGCATTTTTATTCCAGTTTCTAAAAAAATCTTTATTTAAACTCTCAATAAACTCGCGGAAGGCATTTTCGGTTTCACTTCGGTCCCTAAAATTTTTTCCTCTTAAGAAGTTGTCCAAATGTCTAAATAAGTGGAAGTCCGTCGGCGAGAGATCGGGGGAGTATGGAGGGTGCGGAAGTGTTTCATATTTCAATTCCTGAAGTTTCCTGAGAGTTGGCATTGCGATATGTGGCCTGGCGTTATCGTGAAGAAGAATTGGTCCTTTCCGATTCACCAATGCTGGACAAAGATTTTGCAATTTCCTATGCATTTTGTCAATTTCTTGACAATATGTTTCAGCCGTGATTGTTTCGCCAGTATTTAGGAAGCTGTAATGAATAACACCTGCAGTAGACCACCACACTGTCACCATTACTTTTTTCGGGTGCAGGCTTGGTTTCGCGAAATGTTTTGGTGCTTCATCCTTGTCCAGCCACTGGCCTGACCGTCTCCTGTTGTCGTATTGGATCCATTTTTCATCACATGTCACGATTCGATTAAGAAATGGTTCATTTTGGTAGCGCAACAGAAGAGAATTGCAAATTTCAAAACGCCGATGTTTTTGGCTCTGGGTCAATTCGTGAGGTACCCACGTGTCGAGCTTTTTAACTTTACCAATTTGTTCGAGATGGCGAACGACTGTTGAGTGGTCAACACTAACTTCTCTCGCAAAGTCCCGAGTGGTTTTGCGAGGGTTATCTTCCACCAATGCCCTAAGATGGTCGTGATCAACAACAGAGGGCCTACCGCGACCTTCCTTGTCTTCGAGATCAAAATCTCCAACACGAAATTTTTGGAACCATCGCTGCACTGTACATTCACTGATGCTTCCTTCACCCCAAACAACATTGATGTTACGCGCAGTTTGAGCCGCACTTCGACCAAGTTTGAACTCGTAAAAAGTAATTTTGACGAAAATCTCGTTTTGACATGGTGAATATCGGAGGTCTTAACTCATACAAAATGTAACACAAACTAAACTGATATTTGAGGAAAAACAACATTAATAAACATTGTTTATAATCCATTACCTAGACTGGAGGATTATTTTTGTTTACTTGGCAAGCAGAAGTAAACAAAAGATGAAAGTTCAAAAACCTGCATTATTTTTGCACCCACCCTATTTTACAACAAAAAAACTATGAATGGAAAATAGAATTTGACTTAATCATTGTCTATATTCTTCAATCAAACTGATTAACGAACAAATACATAACATTAACTGTATCTGTATATTGCACAAAAGCAAGCAAGTTACCTTTACAAATCTTACATGAATAAACGAAAACAGGCCTTTTAAAAAAGAAAAGGCATATTATTACTGTACTTTAAATAGAGATAAATCCGGGTTGGGAAAATAATTTGTCAGAGTGTGACAATTACGAAGGTCGTTCGTTGAATGTTAAATACAAAATTTTTTTTTAAAATTGGCATTTCAGGTTGCAATTGATTTTCGTGTTTGCACATTTTACTAAATATGTCCTCAATGTGTCCTCTTCGCTAGTTAGGTGATAAAACTTCTTCAATGGTGAAAATTCTTTCTTAAAAAAAATCATGGATAGCTTATTATTGTCATAACTTGTCCAGAACGTGCCAAAAATTAATTAAAAAAAATCTGGTGTGCAACACTCACACAACTTTCTCTTACTCCAGTTTTTCAAAAATATAATTGACAAATGTTATAGTTTATGTACCAACTATAACGAAATTCGTCGAAAACTGACAAAAATTGTTCAGTAAATGCGCACTTCCGGCTTACTAATTTTCTCAGAACTTGGAATTTTGGCCATCCATTTATTTCTAATTAATTTTGTTTGGATGATAGAATTGTATAACAAACTATGATACCACTTTAGAGGAAGCTGTAACCCCACCCCTTCCCTAAAAGTACCCTTAAATGAATTTTCCCAGAGAAATGTTTTAAACAAAAGATGTAGATCTTTGCATGTTTAGTTTATATATGAACTTTCAAGAAAATCGTCGGAGCCGATGTTTGAGAAAATCGCGAAAAAGTGAAAAAAAATTTAGTTAAATTTAAAACAAACGCACTTCCGGTTATCCGATTTTTTTAAACTCGGAATTTCAACAACCTATTTAATTGTAATCAACATTATTTAGATGACAGAATTGTCTAATAAACTGAAATAGCAGTTAAGATGAAAACCCAACCTTCCCCCAGAAGTGCCCTTAAATGAATGTTCCCGGAGAAATGTTTCCAATAAAAGTTGTATAGACCTTCGTATGTGTAGTTGATATACCAAGTTTAAAGAAAATCGTCGGAATCATTTATGAGAAAATCGTAAAAACGTAAAAAAAAAAAAAACTAGCAAAGTGGTTCTTCCGGTTGAAGAATTTCAACAGATAACGCGCCGTCAGATCCCATGGTGATTCCTAAACGTTATATCAAGTTTCAACTTTCTACGGTTTTTCGTTTTTTGTAGCTATGCTGTTCACTTACACACACACACCATTTGCTAAAAACCACTTTTTTGGACTCTGGGGACCTCAAAACGTATATTTCCGGTGAAAACTCGATATCGAAAATTTGACACGATTACAATACTTCCTCTTACTAGGAGTAAGAGAAAGTAAAAAAAAAATTCATTAGGCATTTATGTGTATAATAATTACACAAATCAAAAAACGCCATTGAAATTATCATCCAAAAAATTACAATAAACTAACAAAAAATAAATAAATAAAAATCTTGAAACCGATTTTGATCCCTGTCCGGGTCAATTTGTGAATATCAAATTTAATTTTCCTTCAATTTTACTTTCTCTTATTGCTTTAAGGAGGGAAAATATTGTAATCGTGTCAAATTTTTTGATATCGAGTTTCCACAGGAAGTATACGTCGTTTTGAAGTCCCCTGAATCCGAAAAATGTCCTTGGGTTTTTTTTTTTCTTTCTTACCAACAGTGCCCCAATATAAAAAAATATATGTGATCAGCATAGCTCAGAAATGAAAAGTCGCACGTGTTCAAACTTGGCATTCCGTTCGCAACCATGGGATCTAACAGGAAGTTACCAGACTTCCTTAACCGGAATTACCACTTTACTTAATGAGTTTTTCACTTTTTGGCGATTTTCTTGAAAGTGGTTCAACGATCTTCTTTAAACAATATACCAACTACTGATATCACCAAATTAAAAAATATTTATTATTTTGTAATTAGTTTTTTGCAATTCAAAGCTTTGTTGCTTAAATGATTAAAAATAAGGAAACCCTGTTTTTTTAACTTAAATTCTTCTACTTCTCTTGTCAGATGGATATACGCCATATCTATTATACACAATATCTCAGAGATATTTTCCGTGATAGCCTGCTTCTTTTTGTGGTCATCGACCGGTTTCGGGCATTCGCCTATCATCAGGATGCGTTTGTCAACAAACAGAGTGTATAAACTGAATTTGCTCTGTGCAAGTCTATGTTATCACACTGTTTGACAAACGCATCCTGATGATGGGCGAACGCCCGAAACAGGTCGATGACCACGAAAAAGAAGCACGTTATCATGGAAAATATCTCCTAATGCTTTCTAGCTCTGCGGAACCAATCACAACAAATACACAGTTTCTACCCAACAATGTAATTTTAACTTAAAAATTAAATTGAAATAAAGTTTTTTTATTTTATGTTAATTTTCCATTGTTATTGTTACTATTATTATTCTGGTTTCAAGTAAGTAAACCTACTTTTTTTTTTACATCAGTTTAATTTATTTTCATTTATTGAAGATTATGTTTAAGAGTTAAAGTCCTTTTTGTTGATGCGTTTGCAGCATTTTTTTTTTTTTTGTTTGGTGCTTATTTCTGTCAGTCATTTTTGTCTAAGATAATTATTTTTAATATGGCTTAATATCTTTAATTTGGTTTAATTTCCCTGTAATTTGTATGATCTTACCTTATGTTGCTAGTATTCTATATATTTAAATCGTTGACTTATCGTTAAGTTAAATCGTTAATTAATAAATCGTTATTTAATTTAATTTTAAATTTATATTTATTTTGATTAGTTAATTGTGAAGTGAATCTCCCTCTAACAACAGAATTTAAAAATTAGACCCCCAAGTGTTGATTCCATTTTAAGGAAAATTTGCCCCTTTAACAACCCAAACACGTGTTTTTTCCCACACAGTTACTATCACCATATCCCTTGACCTAGTTTAAGAGTTTAGTTTTAAATACAATTAAAAACATTAGTAAACTGAATTTGCTCTGTGCAAGTCTGTGTTGTGTCACACTGTCTGAAAAACGCATCCTGAAGATGGGCGAACGCCCGAAACCGGTCGATGACCACAAAGCGAAGCAGGCTACCACGGAAAATGTCTCTGATGCTTTCCAGCTCTGCGGAACCAACCACCACAGCTACTATTCTATATGTATCAGACAAACTGTACAATTTATAAGCAATAAATAAATAATATATCAACTATACGTATAAAGAGGTGCAACTTTTATTCGAAAAACTTCTCCAGAAAAATTCATTTAAAGAGACTTTTGGAGGAGGCATAGCGGTTATGTTATGTGTCCCTCTAAACTGCTCTTTTAGTTTATTATACATTTCTAGCATTTATTATTATTATTATTAATCGGGTGCCTAGTGGCGCGGGACCTAAGCCTATGTGGCCTTTATCCCCCCGATGCCCCCCATGTTCCCTTAATTAATCTCCCCCGGTAGCTTACCGGTTAATCTACAATATCCCAAGATATCCCTAAACTCCAACTCGCCCAGGCAATCCTGCGAGAGTGGTGCCCTCCCAAATACGCGAAACCTAGTTCCAGCGAAACGGGGACACTGACATTAAGTAGTGGTACACCGTTTCCCTAACTCCGTCATCGCAGTTCTGACAAATGGGACTGGACGTCCTCCCTATGTTAAACAAGTGACTGGACACCCAAGTGTGTCCAGTCACTATCCCTACCAAGGTCCTCAGACCCGTCCTACTAAGGGACAGAGGAGATACCCCGAAGTTCCCTGCTTACTTGCCTTTAAATTTCTAGCATTTAAATATCAATTAGAATTAAATATGTTACCTAAATTCCGGAGTTTGAAGAAAATCAGATCGGTAAGTAGACCGGAAGAGCATTTTTACTGAACTGTTTTTTTTTTAATCGTCGTGAGATTTTCTCCATAAAAATACTGACGGATTTCACTAATCCAGAGACCAATCCCTTTTTTGGAAACTTTTTTTTCTGGAGAAATTCATTTACAGAAGTTTAGGGGGAGTGACGAGGTTATGCTTTCTTACAGATATCATTTTATCAAGTTTCTCCCATTGATATCAAATTAAAACAAATAAAAACATTTAATGAAAATTATAAGCTAACAGAAAATTTGTCCATTTCAACTTTTGGAGTCCCAAAACATGTGTCCACAATAAATTCTCTTTCTCCTAACCTAAGCTAACCTTCGCAATAGCATCACAAAAGGCCAGTCTCCAGGCGGCGGTACCTGATGGAGTACATAATGATGTGTTGCTCTTATCGTCGGAATTAGTGAGTTCACTATTAGTGCCAGCTACTCACTTAAAGCCCTTAATTTCATTCATTAATATGTTCATGTTCCTACTGGAAATAAAACATTAAGAAGGTTGACAAAAACTTATTCCAAGGAAACAGATCAACACTGTTAAAATAGAGAGGTTTCAGTAACCTGATTGGTAGGTAGAACTAAATTCATTTGGAACGGAAAAACTATTTGTTTGAATTTTTAATTACTCGTAAATATTAAAAGTATATAGTTTTTTTTTTTTTTATTCAGACTTCTCCATTATGGTTGATTGCATCGATTCGAAATCTCTCCATTTATTTGTTTGCTCTATGTTCAAGACTCCCAGCTGGACCATCACCATGCTGGAGCATAGCTACCAGTCTAGTCTTGGTTTTCCTAATTTTTTTCTATTCCTGGTTGCGACCTTAGACACTTCTTTCATTAGCGTACATCCGACACGCTTAGAACATGGATGCGGATAGTGGATATCCTCATCTACTTCCATTAGTTCCTTAATGGAAGTACCACATCTTGTAATAAATGGTGCCACTATTCCCTACGTTAGTTCAGCAAACAATTTAGGTGTTATTATTAACAATACATTATCTTGGACTGATCACGTACAACAGATTTCCAATAGGATTTATAAAACTATTTACCAGTTAAAATATAATAGGCATGTGTTACCTATGAACCTTCGAAAGATGCTTATTTCCACGCTAGTGTTACCTCATTTAGATTATTGCTGTTTAGTCTATAATGACCTCACAAGTGAATTGAATACTAAACTTCAAAAAGCCCTCATTTCATGTTTTAGATTTATTTTTAATCTTAGGAAAGATGAGCACATAACTCCTCATCTTCTATCTCTTCGTTGGTTGAACTGCGAAAATAGGAGAAAGTATTTCTTGGGTATGATGTTCCATGTTCTCCTTAGCACTAGGGTCCCCTCGTACCTTGCCAGTTCGCTTGTTTTCAAGTTTAATGTTAAAAAACGATTTACCAGAACTGACTTGACAGAATTAGTTATACCGGTGCTTCGCACCACTACTTATCAGAGATCTTTTGTTATTGCGGGCAGTAAATTTTGGAATTCTATACCAGTATCAATTAAAACATCAAAAACTTTAACAACTTTCAAAAGTAAATTATATGATCACTTATTTCATACTCAGCAGTCTTGTTAATTGATTTTTAATTTTCTTTCCATATTATATAGTATTTAAATTATTATTTTTCATTTTTGTTTTTTTTTTTTTTATTGCTCTGTTCTTAATTTAATTTAATATTTTTTTCAAGTGTACAATACAACTTTTATTTTTATTGTAACAATATTGTAAGTTGTCCTTAAGGGAATTCATTCCCAGGACATAAATAAATTTTGTTTTCTTTCTTTCTTTTCTTAATCGCTGTGTTCCTATTTTTTCCAATCGTGACTCTCTAGCCAACCTTCTCAAGTTCCTTTAATTTTGAGGAATACGTCATTGATAGCGTCCAGGTCTCACAACCATAGAATATTCTGCTTTTCTTGTCTTTTTCTACCCTTACAAATCATGGGATTCCATATAGGGTAAAGCTAGGAGAGATGCTTCTCTTGTTTGCCACCACGTGGCGTCATGCAAGTTAGTCCAGGAGTAGTGAGATCAGAAGCGAACGTATTGCGAAATTCTTCAGTTATTTTGTGTATTCTTCTGTGTTCTACGAAAATTTATATGTATCAGCTATATCTGGTGAATACCTGAATTTTCATAACGCTTAGTATTTTTTTTTTTATATACTATATTAATTGCAATTGAAATAAAAGATTTCCTGCTGTCGTTAAAGTTGTCTCGTAGGCATAGTGTTCACCAAGTTTCATGTCGATCAACCTTGTTATACCTTCACAGAGGAGAGGTCTCCTATCTATGGTGCGTCATCTATCCTACCATAGTAGGAGAGGCGGCCAAATTTAGTGTATTTGTATTTTATTTCAGGAATAAATGAGAATGTCTTATTTTGAAAAATAACATGTTTTTTGCAGATAATGGTAGTCGACATATGTTTCATAAGCATTATCTCTTTAATATATCTCCTATATTTTGATAAAGGGCATAACTTTGAAATGTGCGTCATCTCTCCTAGCTTTACCCTACATTGTTAAACATTCTAACTGGTCCTGCTCCACTCGGAGTCCTAGCCTTAATATCATGGTAGCCGGAACCAACTTTATGGAACAGCAAATTTAAATACTTATAGCTGTCCACCTTTATAATTATTGCTCTATTTGGCAGGCGAAGGCCCTTTTCCCTACCTGAGATACCAGGGGTTTTCCCAAGTTGATTTCAAAGTGTCAAGATATTTCTTCATGGGCTGGCTGCTACCAAGTGTTTCTGCATCTGTTGATGTTTAAAGAATCTCGTATGAAACACTCATATGACTATCTCTTACTGCGAAATGGTACATTTTTTTTACACTTACAATTCTTATTAGTGTTTAAAACTGTCGGCATTTTTTTGGAAAAAATCACAAAATAAGCAGAAAAACCTATTCAGTAAAGTCGCACTTCCGCTCAGCCGATTTTCTTCAAACTGGGAATTTAGGCAACTTATATAATTTTAATTAATAATTATGCAGTTGAATTATGCGTATATTGTTGAACTGAAATAACACATTAGAGGAAACCTAACTCCACTGCTCCCACAAAAGTCCCCTTAAATGAATTTTAACGCAGAAATGTTGCAAATAAAAGTTGTAGCTCTTTGTATGTGTAGTTGATATACCAAGTTTAAAGAAATTCATTGGAGCAGTTTTAGAGAAATAGCAGAGAACTAAAAACTACTTTCAGCGAAGCGCAATTCCAATTATCCGATTTTTTCAAACTCGGGATTTCAACAACATATTTAATTTTAATTAATATTATTTAGACGATAGAATTGTATAATAAACTGAAACTGCACTTTAGAACAGAGGTCGGCAACCTTTTCTGGAAGGCGGGCCATTTAAAAAAAAATCTGGTGTGAAACACTCACACAACTTTCTCTTACTTCCGTTCTCAAAATTATAATTGGCCAATTTTATAGTTTGTGTACCAAATTTAATGAAATTCGACGAAAACTGAAAAAACTGCGTGAGTAAAAGCGCACTTCCGGTTAACTAATTTCCTTGAAACTCGGAATTTTGGCCATCCATTTATTTCTAATTAATTTTGTTTGGATGATAGAATTGTATAATCAACTATGATAGCACTTTGGAGAAAAATATAACCTCACCCCTCACCTAAAAGTGCCATTAAATGAATTTTCCTAGAGAAATGTTTTAAATAAAAGTTGTAGATCATTTATGTTTAGTTTATATACGAAGTTTCAAGAAAATCGTCGAAGCCATTTTTGAGAAAATCGCGAAAAATTGGAAAAATCATTTAGTAAAGTGGTAAAGTAAACATACTTCCGGTCATCTGATTTTTTCAAACTCGGAGTTTCAACAACATATTTAATTCTAATTAACATTATTAGATGATGGATTGTTTAATAAACTGAAATAGCACTTATATGAAATCCTAACCCCTCCCCTCCCATAACTGCCCTTAAATGAATTTCCCAGAGAATGTTTCAAATAAAAATTGTGTTCTTGCCATGTGTAGTTGATATATCAAGTTTAAAGAAAATCGTCGGAGCCATTTTTGAGAAAATTGAAAAAACGTAAAAAAAAACAACTAGTAAAGTGGTACTTCCGGTTGAGGAATTTTGACAGATAACGCACTGTCAGATCCCATGGTGATACCTAAACGGAATATCAAGTTTCAACTTTCTACGGTTTTTCGTTTTTGAGCTATGCTGTTCCATACACACAGACCATTTGCTAAAAACCACTTTTTTGGACTCAGGGACCTCAAACGGATATTTCCGGTGAAAACTCGATATCGAAAATTTGACACGATTACAATAACTTCCTCTTACTAGGAGTAAAAAAAAAAAATCTGGTGTGAAACACTCACACAACTTTCTCTTACTCCAGTACTCAAAATTATAATTGACAAATTTTATAGTTAGTGTACCAAATTTAATGAAATTCGTCGAAAAGTGAAAACACTGTCCAGTAAAACTGTCCGGTTTACTAATTTCCTTGAAACTCGGAATTTGGGTCATATATTAATTTCTAGTTATTTCAATTTGGATGACAGAATTGTATAATCAACTGTGATAGCATTTTAAAGAAAAACATAACCCCCCTCCCCCAAAAGTCCCCTTAAATGAATTTATCAGGGGAAAAGTTTCAAATAAAAGTTGTAGCTCTTTATATGTATAGTTAACAACGCTGGTTTAAAGAAAATCGTTGGAGCCATTTTCGAGAAAATACCAGAAAACTGAAAATTATATTTCAGTAAAAACGCACTTCCGGTTATCTATTTTTTTTCAAACTCGGAATTTCAACAACATATTTAATTCTAATTAACATTATTTAGATGACAGAATTGTCTAATATACTGAAACAGCAGTTAAGATGAAAACCTAACCCCACCCCTCCCCCAGAAGTGCCCTTAAATGAATTTTCCTGGAGAAATGTTTCAAATAAAAGTTGTAGCTCTTTGTATGTGTAGTTGATATACAAGTTTAAAGAAAATCTTCGGAGCCATTTTTGAGAAAATTGCAAAAACGTAAAAAAAACAACTAGTAAAGTGGTACTTCCGGTTGAGGAATATTGACACATAACGCACCGTCAGATCCCATGGTGATACCTAAACGTAATATCAAGTTTGAACTTTCTACGATTTTTCGTTTTTGAGCTATGCTGTTCACATACATACACACACACAGACACACACAGACACACACACACACACAGACCATTCGCTAGAAACCACTTTTTTGGACTCAGGGGACCTCAAAACGGATATTTCCGGTGAAAACTCGATATCGAAAATTTGACACGATTACAATACTTCCTCTTACTAGGAGTAAGAGAAAGTAAAAATATTTTTAAGCGGGCTGCACAGTCAGATGTTTTGTAATGTAGTATGTAGCTTAAATAGGTTTTTTTTTTAATCAAATATAGATATTATTTAAAAAAATAAAAATTAGTAACAATTTTATTTACATTCTATAATAACATGGGAGACAAAAAAAGTAACAATTCTTTAAAAAAAAAGAAGAATTTAATGCGATTTTTGTTCTTGAATGTTTTTCGATAATTCCATTTATCTCGGGTTTGGTTTGAGAAACAGAAATTCTCAAAATGTTTTGCAAATTTTCATCGGTCAATCTCGTTCTATATTTGGATTTTATGAAATTCATTCTTGAAAAAGTTTGTTCGCATACTTTAAGTGTTCGAAAAAATGCAAATCATTGATTTTGAAAAAAATTCTTAAATTAGGTAATTTATTTTCTGGTAGATCTGAAAAGAAAAGTGATAAATTATTTTCATCAAAA
The DNA here is from genome assembly GCA_011037195.1 of Triatoma infestans. Classification (NCBI taxonomy): domain Eukaryota; kingdom Metazoa; phylum Arthropoda; class Insecta; order Hemiptera; family Reduviidae; genus Triatoma; species Triatoma infestans. Next base: position 12,518 of record JAAEAF010006811.1, read on the forward strand.
TTATTTGTATTTACATTGTGGATTGTAAATCAATTAACTCTAGTTGTAAATTGTCTGAAGCTTTTAAAATATCAAATTTAATAGGATTTTATCAAATATTTATTTTTGTATTAATTAATGTTATTATATTTATTTATAATATTATTTTATTAATATTTTATCAAATATTAATATATCAATTTCTTTTGTACGAAAATTTGATTCTCGTATAAAAAATCTTGAAAGCGATGACGAAATTTTTCATCCAATAATTTTAGTGAATCAATATAAATATTATTTGAAGGACACTGTTTGTCATTTTGTTTGTGAAAAACATTTACAAAGAAGGAAAATGACAATAATTATACTTTTCAGGTTGATAAAAACTTTTAATTTTTGTAAATAACTCATTGATTAACAGTTTCGGGTAAGTTGTAATGTCAACACCGGTGTTGCAGTGTTGCCACCTATTTATTTTACAAAAATATAATGTAAAGTTGTCATGTTTTCAAGTTCTAACATTTGTTATTTTTATGCTGCCTCTTGATAAAGACAATATATTTGTTGAAACATTGGTAAAAATATAAGTTTTTTTTATTTTTAAAAAAGGACCGAATCTCACTATTTTTCATCAGAGACATTTTCCGTGGTAGCCTGCTTGATTTTGTGGTCATCGACCGGTTTCGGGCGTTCGCCCATCTTCAGGATGCGTTTTTCAGACAGTGTGCCAACACAGACTCGTACAGAGACTTAGTTTCACACTAACTGAGGTGTATTTTTAAATTACTAAACTCTTAAACTAGGTAAAGAGATGTGGCCAGATGGGTGGGAAAACACGTGTTTGGGTTGTTAAAGGGCAAATTCTTTTTTTTTTTCTTACAGTGGACACAACACGTGGGGGTTTAATCTTTAAAAATTCTGTTGTCGGAGGGAGACTTATTTTACAATTAATTAACCAAAATATGAACTGAGTCAGTTAGTGTGAAACTAAGTTGCTCTGTGCAAGTCTGTGTTGTCACACTGTCTGAAAAACGTATATATAGAGATTTACTTAATAATAATAATAATATGTTATTATCTCTATAATAACATTAATGATAATATAGAGATTTTACGTGAAAAATTTTCAGGCAATCGCTAATATCGGCGATTATTGAAAAAGTCGTGGGAAACTGAAAAATTCTTTTAAGCAAAATAGCACTTTGGACCACATGGCAAGAACCAAAGCGGTACAAGGGGAAACTTTTATGTTTTGGATAAACCTAACAAGAAGCGCAGTTTGAAGAAAAAAAAAATCTGGTGTGAAACACTCACACAACTTTCTCTTACTCCTGTTCACAAAATTATAATTGACAAATTTTATAGTTTGTGTACCAAATTTTACGAAATTCGTCGAAAACTGAAAAACTGTTCAGTTAGAAGCGCACTTCCGGTTTAATAAATTTCTTAAAACTCGGAATTTTGGTATCTATTTATTGTAATTAATTTTTTGTGGTGGTGGGTGGTTCCGCAGAGTGGAAAGCATCAGAGAATGTTCCGTGGTAGCCTGCTTCATTTTGTGGTCACGACCGGTTCGGGCGTTCACCATCTTCAGGATGCGTTTCACACTAACTGAGACGTATTTTTAAAATGCTAAACTCTTAAACTAGGTAAAGGGATGTGGCCAGATGGGTGGGAAAACACGTGTTTGGGTTGTTAAAGGGCAAATTCTTTTTCTTACAGTGGACACAACACGTGGGGGTCTAATCTTTAAACTCTGTTGTTGGAGGGAGACTTTTTACAATTAATTAACCAAAATATGAACTGAGTCAGTTAGTGTGAAACTAAGTGGCTCTGTGCAAAGTCTGTGTTGTCACACTGTCTGAAAAACGCATTCTGAAGATGGGCGAACGCCCGAAACCGGTCGATGACCACAAAATGAAGCAGGCTACCACGGAAAATGTCTCTGATGCTTTCCAGCTCTGCGGTACCAACCACCACAACACTCACTATTTTTATCCATCATTTAAAAAAGGCCGAGAAGAATCTTCCATTAATACAAAATTTTTACTACTTTTTGTTACTTTTTATTTGTAAAAAATAATATTAATAATACAGTCAATAAATATATTTCATAATATAACAAATAATAATAATAATAATAATATAATAGAAAATAAAAAAGCCTTCCTAATTTTTACTGTACCATATAAAAGTTATATTGCTTGACGGGCCGCACAAAAATCTTGCAACTGGCCTCACCTACTAGTTGTTTCCGTTTTCCTACCTTCTTCGTTTCGGTCCATTAACCATAATATCCATCCTAGCCACTTATTGCTCTTTTACTACTTTTTCTTTTTTATTAGACAGCCTCCTATGTTCCAGCAGCCAGATAATCAATAATCTTGATGACATTTTTTTATCTTCGAGCTTTTTCTATTTTAATTGATTTGTAAGGGAGTGGTTGTTTTTATAGGAGCGCGGCCTGCCTGCCGCATAACTCCCAAACCTGGATGACCGGTCTGATTTTGTTTTGCCTTTTTTGGTCTGCTCGTAGACCTAGAGAGGTTTTCTTTCATTCGTCTATTGATAGTCCTCTTCATTCACATCCCTAGTATTGGGAAATAAAATAAATAAAAACGAAATGTTAGAGAACAGAATGAATGTTAATTATAAGACAAGCCACCTTTTACAGTCTTTGGAATCCTCAGTTTAGCGGCACTTCTATTGTGGAGTTTTACAACTCTTATCTACGATGGAGTATTAAATCATGCCCTTAATCGGATATATTTTTTAATGCAGTTTTTTAACTCATTGTTACAACCCATGAGCCCCTAATTTCTGTATAGATAAAATATAAATTAGCTAAAAAATTGTAGCGATGTAAATTTTAAATTAAAAAAAAAATCACATTATATATTGTAAACTTTGTTCTAGAGAAATTGTGTATAAATCCATGAAATTACGTAATACATTTTAGTCATTTTTACTTTCTATTTCAGAAAGGGAAATCCCTTTAATTTTATTACGCCCCCGTATTTGCACATTCTGCTCGCCTTTATTTTAGTTTTAGAGAACTAGTTTTAAAATGTTTAATATTTACTTTAAAAAAAAAAAATTCATTAAATCTTATCTATATTAAGTTTTATCTATTAACTATAACTAATTAATATAATCAGACTATCTGAAAGAACAAATATAAATAAATAGACCTTGAATAATTTAAAACAAGTTTTATAACCTAGAATGTGTTACTTTTATTTAACAACTTTTTTTTTTTTTTCTTATTAATCCTTACGAAAATATTAAATTGTCAACATTAGTTGATAACCTAAAAATAGTGGACTGTAATAAGTAATAGTTATTGCAGCGCACAGGTTTGTGATGGCGTAAGAAACAAGTTTGCTGCAATATCTGTCATGCATTTAGCACGTAGGAATTTTCCTCTACCGGAGGTCTATTTATATCCAACGAAAAATCGTCCTTGCAACTAAAATGTAGCACTTTCTTAATTAGTAATTATTTATTCCGGTATATTTGATTTCTTCATTCAAAGAATATCATCAAGAATGATACCTGCAAGAATCAACTCCTTACCAGGTAATCACTTTAAGAAACAGGTCCAATTTTACCTTTGTTTCCTTTAAAACTTAATAGTTTCGGAGATGTAGGGGATTAGGCACAGTCTTCTAGCGTAGTGGTTGAAATGTAATTGGTGATGTTGTGTTGTTTGTGTAGTAGCGTAAACGGTTTTGTAAAGAGCTTGTGTGTATGTTTAAAGAGAATAGTATTAATAATAAATAAATAAGAAAACATTGCTAGATTAAATTAAATATATTATCTTTAAAGAAATTTAAAATACTTATCGATATCACAACAATATGTTTATTAAATCAATTATTTAGCTAGATTAAATGTTAAAACTCTTATAACTGGCACTGAAGTTAAGTGAGCGATTCCTGATACAAATTTTCTGATTCAATGGTCTGGTTGAGGGCAGAATTTAGACTGTTTTAAGAATGCTCTGGTCTAGCGGGGGATTTTGCTCCTACAAAACAGTTGGCCAAGTGGCATTGTCTTACCCTAACGGATTCTTGTCCCTTTTGTTTCTTCAGTAGCACTGACCTTAATTTAATAGTACCTGACTCTAAAATACACTACTTTTGAAGGTAAATTCTCTATTTATTTTCCAAAATTATTTCACTTAAAATATTGTCAGAATTCAGTAAATTATTTTTCCAAATTTATTTGTCCCAATTGCTACTTCCACTAAAGGTTTGACTGGCATCGCTACCTTAGAAAGGATCGCTTCGGTAGCCCTAGTTTGTGTACTGTTTGAGTCTTTGAGTTGGCTATAGTGTGAGTATTGTAATGTATGTACTGTTCTGGTGAATGTGCATGGTGCGACTATCATTGCGATATAAAAATAGTTCAGATAATTATTTTCTTAAAATGTAACTCCCGTCAGATTCTCGCCTTCTCTTCAAAAAAAATCAGGTCTAAATTGTCCATTAGTAAGAATGCTTGGTTTGGTAAGAAAGTGAAGAAAGTGGAGCACGTATTACAAGTGTCATTGGATCAAGGTAATTCTATTTTTGATAGCTTAAAATTAATGTGGTTCGTTTCCATTACAATTTTATTTTAATTAGCGCTTGATGAAAATTTGGGGATTACATAATATGTATCAAACTGATGACTATTTATTTAACTATTATTAATGCAAAAATAAAATATCAAATGTATTATTAATTCTCTAATATCTGATGTAATTGATTATTTCTTACTCTAATTCCCTAGTACCAATTGATAATATTCTACAAATTCAAAATAGTTGACTAGCACATTTCCATGTTTACTTGAGGTCATCAGCAACTTTGGAACAATAACGCTTGCTAAGACATTCAAATTCTAGATATTATAGAGTACGTTTGGGATTATTACCAGTCGATCACCTGCGCATTGTAATGCTCAAAATCCACTCCTTTTATTAATTCTCTTTTTTGTTAAAAGAGAAGTTGTGTATAGTACTAGAATTGTACTTGGTGTTTCTCACTATGTGCCCCAGGTACGCAATCTTTCTTCTTTTAAGTATTTCCAGCAGTTCACGAGACAAATTATCTCTTTAATCATTACTTAGACGCTCAGTCCTTCAACATACGACGAATCAACCATATTTTAAATGCTTCTAATTTGTTCATATCTGCTGCCGTAAATGTCCATGATTCTGCACCTTATAACAAAATGAGTATTATACTCCATTTCAAAATCCTCCATTGCAGGGAAAACTTAAATTTCAACTTGCTCTTAAGGAACATAAGACGTTTTTCTTATTTCTGAAGGCAGTCCGTGCAATTGCTATTCGTGCCCTTAACGCTTTATCCATTTTCCAATTCCCCCGTGAGCCAATAGCCTAGATACTTGAACTTGGTGACCTTCTCGATTGATTGTCCATATATTTCAACTTGAAAAGGTAAGGGTACTTTTTTTTGGAAATGGACATAGACAAGGCTTTTGCACTGTTCATTTTTAGTCTTTATGCACCACCTTATCACATAAAACCTGAAGCTCGCAGGAGAATGTGCAAGGAAATTTCATTTTCCCTCCAACAACAGAGTTTAAAGATTAGACCCCCACGTGTTGTGTCCACTGTAAGAAAAATTTGCCCTTTAACAACCCAAACACGTGTTTTCCCACCCATCTGGCCACATCCCTTGACCTAGTTTAAGAGTTTAGTTTTTTAAAAATACGTCTCATTTAGTGTGAAACTAACTTTGCTCTGTGCGAGTCTGTGTTGTCACACTGTCTAAAAAACGCATCCTGAAGATGGGCGAACGCCCGAAACCGGTCGATGACCACAAAATGAAGCAGGCTACCACGGAAAATGTCTCTGATGCTTTCCAGCCAACCACCACAACAAATTTCATTTTATTAAATAAATCTAATATGTTAAAATAAAATAAAAAATACTTAACAATTTTTTAGCATTATTAATAGAAATGGAATTCTTTTAGCAATAATTTTGACCATGGAAATAAATAAAACATAATCATTTATAATAAAGAAATATCTAAGAATGATATTATTGGTCAAAGGTTGTAAAGGTTGAATTATTTTTTCGTATTCAATAGTTTTATGATAATAACTTCAAAAGAAACTAGTAAATTTTTAACACCCACTTTTATATATAAATAACTATAAATATATATATGTACAGATACGTGTAATGTTATTTTAATTCTATATACTATCTGCTAGGGAATAGGGACAAGGGCGCGGGAATGTAGCGACGCCACTGTACTCTACTATGTTGATATGTCTGTAAAGTTGTGTGTATGCTGATGAAATCTTGTAACTCTTTGCGACCTCTATGTAATAAAATTTTAACCTTCTTGCATTCTTTAAAATGCTTTGTCCAGTTTTATTTGGGTCTGTTATTTGTTACAGATATTTTTGTTATTAATAAATGCTTAGTATTAATAGCAGACCTTAGACCTGCTTTGTAATTTATTCATAATACAGTCATTGTAATCTAAAATTTTCATAATATGGATCTTGCTTAGATCCCACAGACTTGTCAATTAGAGCGCCTACAATCAGAGCACCCTTTCGAGCCCTTTCTGCCTTAATAGACTTAATAGACCCGAGAGGGGCCCCTGGCTGAGGCTTGCAGGCACCAGCTTTTTTCTTCCAAAGAGGCGATACCTCAGCCATACTAACCCCTCGCACTGTCATAGCACGGGCAGTACTGTTTCCTCTTCTTCCTGACAAAACCTACACAGGCTATCCGTTGCCAGGCCCATGCGATGCATGTGCTTATTAAGTCTACAATGGCCAGTGAGAACGCCAACTGCCATTCTTATGGCCTAGTTGGAGTAATTATGCAGTTAGCATGGGCGAGTAGCTGTAAATAAATGTTTTCGCCTGCCTCTGGCAATTTGGAGATCATTAATGATTTTTAATAGGACGGACTGAGTGCATACTTTGGACGAAAGCCAGATTGAAGAAGATTGAGAAGATTATCATTTTCGACGAAAATGGAGAGTTAGGACTGATGAACGCGACGTTCGAGTAGTGAAAAGATTGGAGAGAATGGAGATTGACTGGAAATCACTGGATAGCGTAGTTGAAGGTTTTTATAATAGGAAGGACATTTGCTTTTAATTCCAGGCAAATGGAATTTTCAGCGGAATTTTGGAGAGAGAAATATAGATATGGAGAAGCACAGGGAGAATCACTGAGAGGCAGACTTTAAGTTTGTCTACATAAAGTGAAGTAATCTGTTGGCATTTGTTTTCGTTCAGTCTTATTTTCCATTTGTTGCACCAAGAAGAGATGAGGTCAAGGTGTTCTTGGATATATGTGGAAGTTTGAGCAGGATTAGAATTTGCAGATAATATTGCAGTATCATCTGCATAGGTTGTGATCAGGATTTCTGGATGTTTGAGGATATCAGCAGTGAATACTGTGTACAAGACCGGGGCCAAGGATGCTTCCTTGCGGTACGCCGGCGAGAATGGCTTTGATCCTCCTCAACAATATGGAGGTGTGTGAGGAGAGAAATTAGGTTTGATTAAATGAACGAGATATGAAGACACTATAATGTAGCTAAGTTTACACTAACTGCACTGGACTTTATAATGAAAATGATAGAATGAATGATGTGAGTAATGATATGACACGATGCGATGTACAGTTGTATGGTTGTATCTGAAGATAACCTCTAGATATTCCCACTGGCTTATATACACAGGTTCTCCCACTTTAGTCTGCCTAAGTCAGAGAGTAGTCTCTGTTAACCAGAGAGGGCCACTCTTCTCTCTGCTGTGGTTGCATTCTCTTTGCGGTACCATTACAGCTTTATAATATAATGCTAAATTTTTATAGCTGAATATTATTTGAAGTGAGTTTGACTTTGATAGTCTATGCAGAACAAAAGTTTTCATAACATTAAATAGTATAAATTTATTTAAATTATAAAGGTAATAAGCTAGCTTGTTTAAACAATAAACATCTCTTTATATAGTAAGTTATAACTTCCAGAGTTGAGCATATCAGTATAATTACAAAGACTAAGAAGTATTTTTTGTTTATTTCTATAAAGAATCAGTTTGCTTTTGGAAACTTTCTAATTTCTTTTTAAAATTTAACAAAATCCCACACAGCATTAGTTAACAATTTATAGTAGTCGCGGTTAAAATTATTATTAATTTTTTTTTTTTTAATATTTATATTGAAACAATGAGCCAGTTGAAATAATATATCAGCTATTGATAAACAATCAAATGGAAGAATGGAAAGGAGTGGTCAATGAATGAAGTAACTTTATCGTATATAATAATATTGTAAAAATAGTTGGTAAGGTTGAATAATATATGAATGGTAACAAAATATTCATACAACAGAGAGAGAGAGTGTTGTTGAAAGAAAGAGAAGAAAATAATAGAAACGGCTGTGTGCGCATGTGATGATGTATCAGGGGGATTAAACAAAAAAACAAAAATATTACGAGTAGTGACTTTCCTTTTTCAAAACTTGACTAAACTCACTTTTATATTGGATAGAGAGTGAAACTAAGCAGATGATGACGGCATCATTGGGAACTGACCGGCCGCGAACTTCTACATTCTATTTATAGAAATGTTCTCGCTATTCTATCACATTATGCTTATGTTCTCTTCGTTTCTTGCTGCTAGTGTTCATGTTTTTAACCTTGTCCAGATGTTTCTCTGCACTTATCTTTTCCCTTATTTCTTATTACAATGTTTAGTAGATATTTTTACACATGTGTAAAACGTGATTTCACGTCATTAGTATGTAACCATATGTATCCACTTATAACCAATTAACTAAACATATTTAAGTATATTTAACAAATATTAGAGCTGTATTTTAACATTGTTTTTTAACAGTTTAGAATATTTATTTTTTGAAGAAAAAATTTATCAGTATTTCGGATTCACGCTAAATTATTTCCTTATTTACATACATACACTCGGAAAACTGTGATTAATTTTTATTTGTTATTAAGCTATTAATCAATTTTAGAATTCTCATTTGTATACGTATACTACAACCACAATTGTATTTTTTATCTTACAATTCTATTAATATATAATTTTAGTTTTATTTATTCGATTTAATCATAGAAGAAAAATTATTTGCAAAATTCTAGGAAAACTTAAGTCTGGCTCGAGACTGTTTCCGAATTTTTGTATCTAGAGAGAACTATTTAAAAATTATTAAAATGACCATAAAATAAAACAAAGCACACGTACACATAGGACTCAAGGAACTGTAAAAATGAAGATATGTGTTGAACAGCTGCAAGACATAAGATTTGTACCATACTTTAAAAAAATTATTTAGGCCTCAGCGTGACTAAATGAAAAAGTTTGATAAAATGAGAGTGGTATATTACAAGGCAATGTATATTGTGGACTGCAGCTTTTCGGAGGATAATAATTATTACCTTCTAAAAAATTAAAATATTATAAAATCAAATCAAATATAAATAATCTTAATATGAAGGATACAAACCGACAAATTTATATAGTATGGCAGGTATAGTATATAGTATGGGCAGATGGCGATGTTTCTAGCCGGCCAGCTGCCTTTCGCTTTTTTTCTCTGGCCGTCGTTAACAGCTACTAATTGGAGCTCCCCACTTTTTTCTCTCGAAGCAGAGACAGTATAGTTGAATGAAGCCCCTGCCTTCTTGCACTGTAAAGAAGAATTTGTGAAAAATAATTTAATGTAACTGATGTATTGGTATTCCAAAAATGTCAATATTTTGTTTTAAATATGGAAATCTTATTATTATTGTAAGGATTAGGTATTACTCCAAATATTATTTTTAATTAATTAATTTCAGAAGTATTATGTTTAAAATAAGAGATTATAGAAACAATAGACAGATACGGAATGTAAATCCTCAAATCCTCAAACTTTGATGGGGACGTAGGCGCATGCTTCATGTTTCCAAGAATCCTAGCTTCAAGAGAAGCTACCAAAAAAAGTAGTTCCTTCCTTCTGAAGCAATCTTTATGCAGTCTTTACGCGCTGCCAATTACCTTTTCCTGCGCTTGCCTTTTCTAATTGCCTGCACTCTTTTCGATGTAAATTTGAACTTTGTCTTAATATTCCTTTCAAATATGTATGTATATAGACTGCTTTCGTATATCTGATACAAACCGACAGTTCGTCCAACTACGCTACTTAAAATCTAAAACCAGTAATCACCTTGAACAAGTTCAGCTATACCAAACAACGGAAGTGATTTTAACCCGAAGACACAAGATTTTCTGCATCGTCAGCAGAAGAGGTCTACTGTGACTTCTTAGGGATGAGATATGTCAACCTACGCACTCTTTCCAGATTAATTTTTTCCTAAGAAATCCACGAAAAATCTGGGAAGTTTTAGGAAGGATATATTCTGGTGTGTAGAAGTTTCCCAGACTTCTGAAGCTTTTTCTGGATGATAGTGTTTTGTTCCATAAAAATTCTGCAGGTCACTATGCCCAGCTTCTTCAGGTTCCTCCGTGAGTTTGCAATGCTTCGCAAGGAAAAACTTATTAACATGTTTGTTTTTACTCATGCCTAAAAACCTTTTTCAGTTTAACTGCCTCAGTCCTGGAAGAGTTCTCAAGATCAACTCTCTCTTGCTTTGCTGTACATTTTTGAGCCACTTCTCCGCAGAGTCTAGTCGCTTATTCCATACAAGGATTTTTCCCTAATGAAGGGGACACAACTCTCTTTCTTGCCAAGGTATCTGCTACCTCATTTTGTACAAATAGTTGCCGATAAACTGAAAGATCGTATAAATTGTCTGGCTAACTAATGAAACATTTGTTAGCTGAATGAAGCTGTAAAATTCCGCATTCATATATAGATTAGGTTTTGCCTTCATTAAAGATTTGAGGCCTGGCTGTATAATCTGGAAGCTCGAAGAGTAAGTAAACTTAAGCGCCATATTTCCCCATTAATTTAATAATTGCAGTACTCAGCGAGCTGTTTTATTATTATTAATATTGTAAAAATTTGTTTTGATTAATTTCAGTTATTTATTATTTAGATTAATAAATTTACTGTTCAAATTAATTCATTAAACATCATATTTGGAGTAATAAATCCTTCCAATTATAGATTTCTGTCAAAATTTATAAATGAAAAAGGATGTTTAACAAATATCAAAATTTTTTTTGAAAAATTACGAAATTAAAAAAAATGTGAAAACAGGTTTTTTTTTTGTATTTTTTATTTTAAAGATAACTGTCTTTGTAGCATAATTTATGATCCGATTAAAAGATTGGGCCGATAACTTATTTTCTTTTTTCCCCCACTGGAAAAAGATTTGTTTGGTTTTGTTATGATTATTACAATTTATTTGTCACTCAGATGACTCATTTTTTATTTTTTTGAATTCTGTCTTTATTAGTACATTTTCAGATAAGGTTAGTGTCAAAGATTTATTTACGAGTATACTTTTTTTTTGTGATAATTGGAAATTGTGTGACAGGTCGCCCAAAGGGAAACGAAACTGTGCCATCATGTCCCAGCACTCCGTATTTTCAGATCTTATCTTTTTCTTCACTTCCTCCTATTAGATCTTCTAAATATATTTATATAATATTGATATTTTTTTGGATTATCCATACATCAGTTAAATTAAATTCTTTTGTTATTGGAATGCCCTCGCTAAATTTAGTTGCTAGCGCATTCACTTATTTCAAGAAGGCAGGATGTTTCCAGTGAGAGCTTAAACTTTATTGACCCAGCCTCGAAAAAAATGAGGAGGTACTAAATGTACCTCCTATTAAATATAGCGAACTATTAAGTTAGCTTCAGAATAGAGGAGAAATAAATAAACCCGTTTCGCACGATGATCATCAACTGGTCACGCTGTTCATCGGCTTTTTGTTATACACTTTCTTCCACAAAACTTCTTCATGTGCTCACGCAGAAGCCTAAACAAATGTTTTTCACTCTTTTGAGCGTCGGCTTTTCAGCCCCATAATTTCATTTTATACAGTTCTTTGAGTCCAAAGTGACTCTGTACTTTATTTAATTTTGTGGTCGTTTTCAGGATTTTTAACTAGTTCTTCTCTCTGGATACTGAGAATGAGAAATGCCAGATGATTTATTTATTTAAGGCGCTTCAATATTTGAATTCATTTGGTGCGCTGTGTTTTTTTGGGTGCACTGCCGACCTCCGTGCAGTGTTCTCTCGTTACAGATATAATTCTCCTCTTCACTGGACCATATGAGCTGTTTAGATTCCAATGCAGAAAATCTAAAGGCAGCGCTACTGCACTCGAACCCGGGACCAACGCGTTCCAAGTCCAGTGCGCTATATTTGAGCTAATCCCTCCTTCTGTTTCCTTGCAGTTTAAGGTAGATATATTATTAGTTCGTATCAGATTTTCGGATTGGTATTTTCACCGTATATACCGGTAACTGAAATATATATATTGTAACACGTTTTTCTCTCTAGACTAGCTACTGCAACTAGTTTTAAATGGGTTCGTATAGATAAAATACTCTAAACTTTAATAAAGAAAACACCAATTTATTGTTTATACACAATAAATTACAAAATACAACACTAATAATAATTACTTCACAGTTAAAACCACAAAAGTTTTTCTACACTTTTCACAAACTAGTGACTTCGTTTGTAAATGGAAAAACTCTCACAACTCTCTGCTGTCCCACTATTTATACCGGTAGAGAACCTTCTAGACTCTTCTCAATTCTTCCAGAGAGAACTAGAGCACCGCCAGCGCTCCCAGCGGCCACTAGGAGAACCTTAGGTATCTGCCTCCTCTCCTAGATGGCACCACTGGCTGGTTACAATATATTTTTTTTAATTGGTCTGTGTGTGAATGTTGTTATATATATATTTGTATTTTATTTGCATTATTTATTTATTTATTTATGTGAGACAGCAGAAATAAAAAAAACGCAAAATCGACTTGATTTTATCAAAAAATAGATTTTTCATTTACGTTCCTCCAGAATCAGAGAATGCGACTCTTAAGATTTTGGTTCAAATTTTGTTTACCGGAAATTAAATTGATTGGGAAAATGGCTCGCTCCAATGATTTTTCTTTGTAGCCAAGTTTAAATTAGGGTTTGTGGGAAGGGGGGGGGACTATCTGTCGTTACGTTTTCCTGTTAAGTGTGATTTCATTATATTTAAGTACTTCAATTTGTCCGTTTATAAGGTTCACTTCTCTAATGTTCTCCTGACGAAGGGCACCAATAGTACTCGAAACTTGTAGCTAATTAGGATTTATTTTTTCTTTAAAAGAACTTTTCATATATTTAAGTCCTGAACCCTAAAACCAGTTTTTGTTTTTCTTTTCAACGTCTTCCCCAAACTTCCTAAAACAATTTCTATTGTTTCTTTAGAAAATCGTTGCATACTAAATCGCAACAAACTAAAAAAAAAAAAAATTATTCGATAAACTACATCCGGTTAACCGATATTGAACAAAACCTTTCTTTATCTCGGATCTGCTGGTAAAAATTTAAACAAAATATCTAAGTTTGAAGTTTCTGCATCGCTCAAGGCATCGGAAACCCAATTTCCGCACAGATTAATGGCTCATTTAAAATATTTTTTTTTTTTTACAATGAAAGGGATAATATATAATTAATTATTAAAAGGATTGATATTTTTATTTATTACAGAATACAATAAATAAATGAGTTGCAAATCACATTATAATATCTCGTATATAATGTTGCTCATTTTTATAGTTAAATATATAACCTTATAGTTCATATATTAAATTTATTATACATGTCACACACACACACATACATATATATATATAATATTAGTGTACATGTCAATGTTAAAGAAATTGTAAAGGTAAAAGTTTTACCCGTCCTTTTTTTATTCTTCTTACATTAAAAGCCACCCACATGAAGTTTTGGCCCGCCATCTGCACATCTCCCTTTTACTGTCGGATATGTGTGTGTGTGTGTTTATGTATTTGAATATTTTCACTAAGAGATAGTTTTTTGTATTTGAATTCATCACGTCCCGGATCTAACTTTGTTCTTTCCAACTTTAATTATCAACAGTCAACTCTAACGTCACCCTCCCTCCTCATTCCTTCACCAATTATCCTCTTTAGCTCGTAATAATATCTCCAATTCAGTGTATATATTCAAGCCCTATAGTTAAATACAATTTTATTTATCTACCTAATAATTCAAGTAAATATTGAAATGATCTCATTCAATAACTAGTTGGTTTGGATAAAGTATTATTACAAATCCCATGTTTCTCTCCTCAATTTTTTTTTTTTTTAATTTCTGGAATTTCCAATTACAAATATTATTAAGAAGACAAAATAAATATAGGGGCGGGTGTTGGTGTAGTGGTTATGAGCATGGACTTGTAAGTGGGAGGACCCCAGTTCGAGTCCAGCGTATGACTAAATTTTATATTTATTTGTTTAAAAAATGTTGTTAGTAAAGTAAGTTAGAAGGGTGCTTTCGCCCCCGTCCACGACACCTAATTTGGTAGTTGGACGTTAAGCCCGCCTGAATAAATAGGCATTACTATAGTAGCTATACAGTATAGTTATTAAGAAGACAAAATAAATCTGAGTTCAGCAATTTAATTGTAATTATCTATTAAAATAGTAATATAGTTTGAATGTTTTCTGATGCTTTCAGAGCTTGCCAATAACATTAAACCAAAGTATAGAGACATTTGAAATTGAATGCCACAAATTCCGCACAGCCATCTAAAATTATTATTATTATTATTTTTTTTTTTTTGAAAAAATATCGTAAATAAAAGTGATAGGGTAAAGCTAGGAGAGAAGACGCAGGCTTTACCTCTCTTGTTTGCCACCACGTGGCGTCATGGAAGTTAGTCGAGGAGTAGAAAGATCCGAAGCGAACATATTGCAAAATTCTTCAGTTTTTTTTTGTGTTCTTCTGTGTTCTAGGAACATTTATACGCATCAGCGTGTGTTTTCATAACGTTTAGTACATTTTTTTTACATGCTATATTAATTGGAATTGAAATGAAACATTTCCAGCTGTCGTTAAAGTTGTACTCGTAGACATAGTGTTTACCAAGTTTCATGTCGATCAGCCATGTTACCTTCACAGAGGAGAGGTCTCCTAACTATGGTGCGTCATCTATCCTACCATAGAAGAAGAGACGGCCAAATGTAGTGCATTTGTTATTAATAGGGTCTGGAATAATGATAATGTCCTTTATTTTGAAAAATAACATTTTTTTTTTTTGCAGATAATAGTAGTTGACATTTATGTTTTATAAGAATTACCTCTTTAATATATCTCCTATATTTTGATACGGGGCATAACTTTGAAATACGCGTCATCTCTCCTAGCTTTACCCTAGTGTGTTGAGATAGTATACGAAGTTTAAAATAAATATCATTGGGACCGATTTCGAGAAAATCACGAAAAATTAAAAAAAAAAAAAAATCAGTAAAATTACATTTCCGGTTGATGTATTTGTCCGAAACTTTGGTGATCTAGATGGGAGATGCGATTTTTCATTTTTAAGATATTTTGTTTATACACAGAAACCATTTGCTAAAAATATTTTTTGTTCGTACTCGAGGAAAGACTTCATCAAAACTTTATATTGACAGTGAAAACTCAATTGAAAATGTAGCATGTTCATAATACTTCCCTTTACTTGGAGTAAGAGTAAGTAAAACGAGCGTGATCGTCCAGCACTCTCACAACCTCTCTAAAATCTACTTATTCGAAAAAAATGTTTCAAACTAAAGTAATAGCTGAGATATGTCTTCGGGATCCCCAAGGATGCCCGCATCACCCAGTCGTACTCCATAATATGATGGCGTTATCCAATTTTCTGTCGTCAGTACTTCCTTGGATCCTTCCTTGTCCTAACCATCAAGACCCAAAAACCTGCATATATCTTCCAACTTCTCCAATTCAAATTCTCTGGGTATTCCTCCGTCACATTCGTTCTCGCACCTCTGAACTTTACATTCTTTTCCACAAGACAACAGCATACTGTAAATTTTTCCTAGTCCATGCCGCTTCCCTTCTGGAAGTAAAACTGTATCATCATGCCCCAGCATTCCCCGTATCTTCAGATCTTCTCTTTTTCTTCCACTTCCTCCACACCAATTAATTTTAAACGTGTTTTTCCCCCGAATGGGGTTGCAATCGTATATATACACTCCTCAAACATTTTTCTTATTCTATTTTATTTATTTTTGCACATTATGCTTATCAAAATGTCATGATTTTTTTTAATTTAAGGCGCGTCATCATCTATGATCATTTGCGTCCGGAGCCATCTCAGTGCACTGCCGGCCTCCGGACAGTATTCTCTCAGTACAGACAACACTGTCCATCACCGGAGAGGCTCCTAGGAAGAAAATAATCCAAGGATAGACCAGCTGGACTCGAACCCGGGTCTTCCGCGTGAGAGTCCAGTATGCTAACCAGTTAGCTAATCCCTTCCCTAATTTCATTATTATTATTATTTTTTTTTTTTTTACATTTCATTATATTGTATATATTAGTAAAATAGATGTTAAGGTTCTGTCACAAAAAAAAAACTTTTTAAATTTTCATCGACTTTTCGGCAAATTTATTGCCTTCCTCAGGGTCTGTACAAAGGTAATAAAGCATATTGCAAGTATTATATATAACCAATTGAAATTGATTTTAAACTATTGCTGTATTGCAGAAAGAATAAGCATTTTTACTTTCTCTTACTCCTAGTAAGAGAAGTATTTTAATCGTGTCAAATTTTCGATATCGAGTTTTCACCGGAAATATCCATTTTGAGGTCCCCTGAGTCCAAAAAAAGTGGTTTTTAGCAAATGGTTTCTGTGTGTGTGTGTGTATGTGTATGTGAACAGCATAGTTAAAAAATGAAAAACCGTAGAAAGTTGAAAGTTGGTATTCCGTTTAGGTATCACCATGGCATCTGACAGTGAGTGGGTCATCTGTCAAAATTCCTCAAACGGAAGTACTACTTTACTTGTTGTTTTTTTTCACTTTTTCGCGATTTTCTCAAAAATATCTCTGACGATGTTCTTGAAACTTCCTTTATAAACTAAACATACAATGATTTACAACTTTTATTTAAAATATTTCTCTGGGGATATTCATTTAAGGGTAGGTTTTCCTCTAAAGTGCTATCATAGTTGATTATACAATTTCTATCATACAAACAAAATTAATTAGAAATAAATAGATGGCGAAAATTCTGAATTTCAAGAAAATTAGTAAACCGGAAGTGCGTTTTTTTTTACTGGATAGTTTTTTTTTCAGTTTTCGACAAATTTCATTAAATTTGGTACACAAACTATAAAATTTGTCAATTATAATTTTGAGAACTGGAGTAAGAGAAAGTTGTGTGAGTGTTTCACACCAGTTTTTTTTTTTTTACTGCCGACATAATAAAAAGAATTTTAGAAGAGAGATGCGACAACAATTATATAATTATATGTGGCAGAAAAAATTTGGTAAATAGAGAGATCCGTTTAATATCGTTTTAAATATAATTATAAAAAAATATACATAATAACCTCTGTCATACAATCAGAGTAATTTGTAAAAGTAACTTTAAAAAAATGGAATCTAATCGGTTATTAGAAGGCAGAAATTTAACATTTCGGTTTTTCATTCTTTTGTGGTCATAAAAAAAAAAAAATCTGGTGTGAAACACTCACACAACTTTCTCTTACTCAGTTCTCAAAATTATAATTGACAAATTTTATAGTTTGTGTACCAAATTTAATGAAATTCGTCGAAAACTAAAAAAATATGTTCAGTAAAAGCGCACTTCCGGTTTACTAATTTCCTTGAAACTCAGAATTTCGGCCATCTATTTATTTCTAATTAATTTTGTTTGGATGATAGAATTGTATAATCAACTATGATTGCACTAGAGAGAAAAATATAACCCCACCCCTCCCCCAAAGTGCCCTTAAATGAATTCTACCAGACAAATGTTTTAAATAAAAGTTATAGATCTTTGTATGTTCACTTTATATGGGAATTTTCAAGAAAATCGTTGGAGCAATTTTTGAGAAAATCGCGAAAAAGTGAAAAAATCTTTTAGTAAACAGGTAACCGAACTTCCGGTTATCCGATTTTTCAAACTCGAA